>OX632364.1:2095192-2282692 GCA_951751655.1 Ophion costatus
AAAAATCTTTTGATACCCATCTCGTGTTACCTTATGTTTTATCGGCACTTGCTCTCGTTACTATCGTTGCCATGTTGGCCTCAATCAAAATATACAAGAGGCAAAGAATCCCGAAAATGTAAAGTCCACATATAAGTCGTGTAATCACATACACAAGTCGTATAATTTGGAGGAATATCTTTGCACAGCTGTACATTGACTACACCTGCAATTGACCGTTCCCAGAAAGAACAGTTTGTTGTTTACGCAACAGGCAAATTCCAGCTTCGTTTAAAATGGCGCAGATCTTTTGTGAATGATGGTGAATTTTGTAACTGACGAGGAACATCCCTCAGGTGACACCCTTCGATTTTGTTGAAATTTGGATATGTGAAAAAGCACCGAAAAGTAAGCGGTTCTTTTTTGTTTTTCGGCGGAAAAACGGTTTTAAGGGGTGAAACCAACCCTCGAAAAAAGTCACGTCTAGGGGTAATATAGCAGTTTCAGGCAATGGTGCTGAAGTTTGCAACGTTGGAACGCAACGAAAGTTCCGTTTTACATTTTATTTTCCACATTTTTATTATTATAGGCGATCTTTTTTGATAGATTTTTATGTAGATCGCAAAATAAATATCTTAAAAAATGGTTGATGGATTTTTGTAGGCGAAATCTGCCGAAATAAATTAAATTCGTTGCAGTCCAACGATGCAAACTTCAGCATCGTTTTCAGGCACAAGGAGTCCACCGATTTTAATGAAACAAAAACGAAAATTCTTCTAATCCGAAGCAACGAAAAAGCCGCTATGGCGATATTGCAACAACAAAAATTAAGAGGTGAACCACCCTTAGAGATGCCTCTTTTGAGGGGTGGGTTCACCCGTTAAAACCGTTTTTCCGCCGATAAAAAAAAATACGTATCGCCCACTTTTCGGTGCTTTATAACATATCCAAATTTCAACAATATCGTAGGGTGTCATCTGAGGGATGTTCCATGTGAGAAGAAAAAAATCAAAATAACTCGACTATTTTTGCTACTCGGTAAAAAAAAAATGAAACCATTGATATCTGTAAGTATCGGAGGCAGACAACATTTTGTTTCTTCATTTCATTCAGATACTTGATGTGCGGGAGTTTCGATATTCTAACAACGGCCGTTCTATAGCCGCAGCTGCATCTACCATATTTTGCCATCAGCCGCAGCTTTCTTTCAATTCAATAATGCAATTAGTTTTTAAGAAATACTTTCAGGTGACACGGGTTGGTATGATTTATTGAATATGAGAAAAACGACAGTTTAATGGACGAAGTAATTCAGTTATCATTGCCTACTTGAAGTTGAGCCAATTAATATTTGATTTGGAGAAACAATATGCGCAAATTGATTGCGTGGAAAGTAACGAATCGCTCCGAAAAAGATATCTAACAATGGATAATGACAACTCAGAATGAAATGAAAAATGTTAATTTGGTAAATCTGATTGAAAAATGTTAACGACCATTTCAGAAGTGACGCGTGATTATTGGACGAAATAAAATAAGCAGCAAAATATATTGACGTTAGCCGGGTGGCATCAAGTGCTGTATTATGCAAAGCTGTGAATTGTATTACTATCAAATCCGATCGCCAATAACCTACAAGAAACGAGTGTTTAGGGGGGGGGGGGGGGGTTGAATTTCGTCAAAATGTTATTCTCCAACCGTCCATTTCCGAGCAGAGTTTAACGCCGATAGCGAAGATAACAGCCGATGCGATCGTGCTTGTGACGAATGAGTCTTTCGATAATTGATTCGCCAAACACGCATAATGACAATTGCACAAATCCTCGAAATAGGACAAAGTCTTGTTAATAATATATTCGTCGAAAGCTTCCTGTTGTTTAGAGTTTTTCATTTTGCGCACTTTTTCGTCGATTCCACGACACGTAGACTTGCAATTATTGTGACGATCGTACGACCTTTCGTCACTCGAACTTTCAGTCGATCTATCGCGTTTTCGTTCTCCTTTGATTCTCGACGGCCCTGCCTCCTCGACGGCTTTTTTCTCTCGTCCCTTCGATTGTTGTTTCACTTTTTTTCTGATACTTTGTTCCACAGCACGATTTTCCGGCGTTTCCGTTGGGCTTCGCCGATTCTTATGAATTTTTTCGTTCGAAGCTAACTTACGCCTTGCAGCGGAACTTTTTGTCAGAGTTTCGCGGCCGGAAGTGTATTCCGCGTTTCGTTTCTTCGTTCTCGAGTGACTCGCGCTTTCGTCATTATAGCGTCGTTCATCTCTTTTCCCTAAAGTCGTCTTTGCTCTGGCGCGTTTTTCTGAACTCCCCTGACTCTTGCCACCTTTTCCTCTGCCTCTCTCTTCCTTCTGTAAACTCTCGTCGCTCTCGTCCCAATGAGGGTGCTTTTTTCTTTCTCCATCGTGGCTTCGCACACTTTCGTAACTCGGGTTCTCTCTCGTTTCTCGTATTTTTCTGGAACTTGCTACACTCGACGAATAATCAATACCATTTTTGCTCCTTTTTCCGCCCAATGGATCGTTTAATTTTTGTACCCGAGATGGTCCAGCGGCCGCCTCGATTCTCTCGTAAGGTCCGTCGACGTCGGCGATGCCTTCGCCGGCTGAAAGTGCACTCAGTTCGAATCTCATCCATGCAACGTAGATAGAAAATCTCGTGCAGAAATTAAAGCCAAATTTCTCGAACTCGAGACGATCAACTTTTTAACGTCACGGTATTTAATTTTTGCGTTAAGGGAGCTTTCCAGTGTGAAATTTTCAAAAAATCGATTTTTTTTTTTTTGCTTTATCGAATAGTATACACTCTTCCGAATATTCCCTGAAATTTTCATGCCGAAATTCAGATTATTTCGGTTACTGTACAGCATTTCTTGGAAGAAGGCAACGGAGCGCTACAGCTACAGCGAAACTTTGAACGCGTTTTTCTCGAAACAGCATTTTTCAAAACGGTGTCCAACTTGGAGGGCAGAGTTTTAAAGCTATCGAGTTGAATTTTTTACACAATATTCTTAACGTCATTGTTTATCGTGCTATGGAAGCTTTTTCTTTTTTGACATCTTCCTATTTTTTTGTAAAAAAAACTGCCAAAAAAAATGCTAAAATCGATACTTTTTGTTCAAACCGGCGCCATTTTTGCAAAAAAAAAAAAACCCTCCATAGCACGAAAGCCAATTATATACCGATCAATAATCTTTTTGTGTTTTTTGTTTCAGATCAAAATTGTGACCCCCAACGTGGACACCACATCCAAGTGCATTTTCTGCAACAATTGTTTCATCATTTTTATAGATATTAATTAATAAATAAATAGATCTTTAAAAAATTGTTTTGTATTCTTCAATACCCAATTAATATACAAAAAAAACCAGACCGATTAGATTATTTTTTCTTTAAAAAAAAAAATCGCGAAAAACAGCGATTTTTCGGGCTGTCACACTGGAAAGCTTCCTTAATTCTTTGGGCCATTTGCAATTGCGATGATGACATTGACAAGTTTATTATGGAGGCACTTGATAGTCCGACAAATTATAGGAATATTATGATTAGAAAACTTCATGGAACTGTCCAATGGAATTTTATACACTTTCAATTGGCATAGTGGTACGTCCTAACAATGACGAGGAAAAAACCGAACGCATAGGGTTATGAGCATGCTTTTGAAGCTATCCCGTGGGGCTGTAATATGAAAATGTAGTTTTTGCATACGCCCACTTATTCGTCTACATTCGGGAAGAAGAAAATCTGTTTTTACGTACATTCGGCAGCTTTTCGTAGCTGTTCTCTGACCTTAGGACAAAGCTTGTAGCACCCATGGCGCATTTGGACATTCTCTTAATCATCGGTCAACTAAAACTCTATGGTTTTACTTCCGACTTCTCGAGCACCCACACATCGTACTACAAATTTTTCCTCCAGGATCATCGACTTTCTTTCGTAACTTCTGCCTCGTCTAATTTCGAATAAGACGTAGAAACTTGACGTTTATTGCTGCGGATTATATCGCGTGAACATAACCGAATATGGTGAGCGGCGAAGAAAGCGATAAAAAACAACTTCGGGCGAAATTAATTTTTTTGTTTAAGCACAAGATAATAAGATAATGGTTCTCGAGAAAAAGATGTCTTCGTCAGTTTGGAATCCTGGCGAAAGCCAATTGTGCGTAAATATTAGTGAAGAATCATATTGTTACTGTAACGTTGGTGACGTCGAAAAACTCCAGTCGAAAAAATCAGACGGAGTATCCGAAGTAGACAAGAGTGAAGAGAAAAATACCTTTTCGCAAATCATTCTTGAAGGCTCAAAAAATCTTGAACCGCCATACAATGCGTGGATTGAAGAAGGTGGGGCGGCGGTTTCTCCAATAAGCCTGGACTCACCTGGCGATTATCTCGATAGAGAAATGTTCCCAATATTATTGACGGCCATGGAAAACATGTTGCACGAAGCGCGCAATTTGGATGTTCTTCAAATACAAAAATGTCGTTTCAACGGCCTGGACTACCTGGCCGAATATCTTTGGAACACAAATCCAAAATGGCCATCGAGAACAAAATGGCTCAATGTTTACGACATTCCACAATTCAAGCTTTGCCTGATGCTCCGGTACGTTTTCTTATCCCGCTCTACGCAAAGGAACCTACGAGTCATTAAACTCCGTCTTTTGCAGTCCGCGTCCGATATTTCCAAAATCTTGGCTTTGGCCAGCCGACGAAGCTGCTTCTCGGATACAGTGCTACGTTCGCGGATGGCTCGTACGGAAACGAGACGATGTACAAGAGCTTCGTCACTTCTGGAAAGTGCGTTGCTGTTGTTTGCGATTTACTTTTGTTGTTTTACTTGAAAAGGAGTTTCTTTGAACATTTTTTTCTCACAATTTCGATGCAAATACGTAAAGAATATTCCAAAGCGGCGCAAATGAAATTTCTCGAAAGTTTCGGGATGTTTGTGGAGATTTTTAAGTTACACTGTAGCTTTGATCAATTTAAAGATCTCAGAATGAAATTGCTTGCACGTAAACACTGCAAAGGAAGCACTCTATGTATTAAACTTGGCAAAAATCAGGGTACTTTTGTAAAATGTTAAATTTTCAATTTTAAACAATGCACCGAAAGCACTCTCTGCATTAAACTTATAAAAAATCAGTGTACTTTTGTAAAATGTTGAATTTTCCGAAATATTCAACAAAGTCCCTAAATACCTCGAACTTCGCGATATTGAGATTAAACATTTTATTCACGTAGAATACGACTGAAGGACGGTGGAGATTTGGCAAGAATAGGGGACGGCGTTCGAATTTTATAAAGTTTCGTATCTTTTTAGATTTGAAACATTCCGCTAACGCTCAACTTCCGCAAATTTCAAAATATCGGGCGGATTTTTTTAGTCAGGGTAGACAAAAATTATAGTGAATGGTTGATACACATTTCAGATGCCATCGTCTGCGGATAATGAATTGGTTCGATATCTACTATAAGCCTACCATAAGTTCAAATTAAGGCCTTATATTCGCGGGAAAGTACAATTTTTTTCGATATTACTTCAGCCCGAACATTTAAGAATATTTAGAGTCTTTCAGAATAAAAAAAATCAACTAAGTGTTGAAGTTACAGCATTTGGAGCGTCCAAACTTTTATTTTCTCTGAAGTAGGCAGATTACTGGTGCGCGCTATGACGAATTTCATTGTTTTCATGCTTCCCCAAGGAAGCATGCTCGAGACGTTTTAGATGCCGAGGTAGGCCCCACATAGGGCGGAAGCTGCTATTAAATAAGGTAATATAATATTTTATAGTAGATAGCGTGCGGCGGGAACAGGGAGAAGGAATATGGCAGGCAAAAAGAAGCGAGAATCTAGAAGGAACAGACCAAAAGGTTAAGAGGGGTATAAAAATCAAAATGGAACAAATAGAACAAGGAATCCAGAAGGACTGGTGCATGACTCATAAATTGGCATACTGCACAGAGCATAAAAGGGAACGCAGAAATGAAAAAAAAAAACGGAAATAAAGGAGCTCACAAGGAACATCCCTCAGGTGACACCCTTCGATTTTGTTGAAATTTGGATATGTTATAAAGCACCGAAAAGTAAGCGATACGTATTTTTTTTTATCGGCGGAAAAACGGTTTTAAGGGGTGAAACGCGCCCTCGAAAATAGGGGTGTTTTTCGTTTTTCGTCGATAATGGTATCGTTCTCATCTCCAATGTATAGTACATGAAAAAATAAACATTGTTGCAATTTGAATTTTTTTTATATCTCATACCGTTAAAACGTTATCGACGAAAAACGAAAAAACATCCCCATTTTCGAGGGTGCGTTTCACCCCTCAAAACCGTTTTTCCGCCGATAAAAAAAAATACGTGTCTCAAAATTTTTGGTGCTCTATCACATATATGAGTTTCAACAAAATCGGAGGCGGACACCTGAGGGATGTTCCTTGTCAGTGAGGAAACGAAGGAATTGTGGGCAACGATAAGGTGTGAGAGCGTCGGGAAAAAAGGTAACAAGAGATACGGAGACAGTAGCTACCGGATGTGTAGGGAAGATGAGGAGAGCTTGGAACACATTTGTGATTGCGAAGCCGTAAAGGCAGAAATCAGAGCAAAAGTAGTGGAAAAACTTGAAAGTGTGCTGTGGAACGAAGGGCGGGAGGGGGGGCACGACAAAAATTATAGGAGATAGCATGGGGGGGACACTCCGAATATCGTGTCTCCCATATTGACCGTCTCCACGAGGGGCGTCAGTAGTCAGCGCCAGTTTAGATGATTTATTATTAATACATTACAATTCCAGAGTACACTTTTACAAGGGAGGGGATAGGATATTTACACATATCAAAGTATTGTATTATAAAAATATTTATTGAATGCAAACAAATAACAATTATTTAATTTAAAATTCATTTTTCATTACGTCAAACGTCAAACAATACTTTGATATTTTTTTTATCCAAGTTATCTTTTTTTTGCTCACCGTTGAGACGTGCGCAATATTGCTGCATTCGCATCGTTACGTCACGTTAAATAACGTGTAAAATTATCGGCGTGTTCCTTACACGGGAAAGGGAGTTTTTAATGCTGATACACATTGTCCAGTATGGAATCGAAAACGCGTGCCCAATGGCGATGGTCCAAAAATCGCTCTTCCAAAAAATTACAAACCCGACGTGCAGCCACGAAAGATACACGCAGGCATTGTCAAATAAAAAAACGAAAACCACCGAAACTGTTTTTTATTTAGAAACATTTTCTTTACACCAGATCGACTTGTTTTTACACCAACTGCTACTGCTACTGCTACTACTACTAACCGCGTGGCGATTCGTATCGTTAACTTCAAAGCCGTTTCACCACGAGTCGTTTTTTTGACCTTATGACTGTTCAAACTCGCGAATCGAGGTTCCCATCGCGTTCAAATTTGTACAGCATATTCTATTTATCAATATCTATCGCGTGGACCTCGAAAAGGAAAAATTAATTACCCAATTAGAAAAAAAAGTTACTAGTACAACATTGAGTCAAAAAGTTTAAGAACTCGCATTTTCACGTGCTTTAAAAAAAAAATTGTTGGTTCGCACCGAAGGGACATCTATTATCTACTTATTACGGCAAGTAAAAAGTTCTGAGCGTTTTCCGCTAGATGTCTCTAGTGAGCCATATCTCACGATGTATACAACTCATCGGGTCATACCCTACGGCGATTTAAAGGTGACATTACGCTTCAAAGAAGATCTTTGGCAGTTTTGTGTTTGGTGAAGCCAGTTGTGTTCCAGCGTTCCAAAGTGGAAGTAAAAAAGAGAAAATTCGATACATTCTTCAGTACCACTACGATCAAGGTGAAAAGGCGCAGCAGGGGACCAAAAAAATTTGTGCTATTTATGAAGCCAATACGGTATCGAATGCAACAGCAAAGCGGTGGTTCCAACGATTCCGTTCTGGTAATATGGCCGTCGAAGATGAGGCACGCTCTGCGGTAAGCCGATCGTAGAAAATGTCGATAAAATCATGGAAATCGTCGAGTCGTACCGGCATGTGAGCACTTATTTCATTGCCCAGGAACTGACGATTAGCCAAAAAACCGTTTGGAAACATTTGCATAAGGCTGGTCTTAAGATGAAGTGCGATGTATGGGTGCCACACGAATTGACGCAAAAGAACGTTTTGGATCGAATTGACGCCTGCGATTCTTTGCTCCAACGTAACGAAACCGACCCATTTTTTAAGCAGATGGTCACTGTCGATGAAAAATTGGTCATATACGAGAACAACGGCCGAAAAAGATCGTGATCTAATCGCGGTGGGTCGACCCAAACGATCCCCAAGTCCGGATTAACGGCTAAGAAGGCTTTGCTGTGTGTTTGGTGGGATTGGAAGGGAATCACCCACTGTACGCTGGTCCCATAGGGCCAAACACTCAATTCGGACCTCTACTACGAACAACTGACCAGATTGAAGCAGGCTATCGACCAGAAGCGGTCAGAATTGGCCAATAGGAAGGTGTTCCATAAACACAACGCCAGGCCGTACACGTCTTTAAGGGAGCTTTCCAGTGTGAAATTTTCAAAAAATCGATTTTTTTTTTTTTGCTTTATCGAATAGTATACACTCTTCCGAATATTCCCTGAAATTTTCATGCCGAAATTCAGATTATTTCGGTTACTGTACAGCATTTCTTGGAAGAAGGCAACGGAGCGCTACAGCTACAGCGAAACTTTGAACGCGTTTTTCTCGAAACAGCATTTTTCAAAACGGTGTCCAACTTGGAGGGCAGAGTTTTAAAGCTATCGAGTTGAATTTTTTACACAATATTCTTAACGTCATTGTTTATCGTGCTATGGAAGCTTTTTTTTTTTGACATCTTCCTATTTTTTTGTAAAAAAAACTGCCAAAAAAATGCTAAAATCGATACTTTTTTTCAAACCGGCGCCATTTTTGCAAAAAAAAAAAAAAGCCTCCATAGCACGAAAGCCAATTATATACCGATCAATAATCTTTTTGTGTTTTTTGTTTCAGATCAAAATTGTGACCCCCAACGTGGACACCACATCCAAGTGCATTTTCTGCAACAATTGTTTCATCATTTTTATAGATATTAATTAATAAATAAATCGATCTTTAAAAAATTGTTTTGTATTCTTCAATACCCAATTAATATACAAAAAAAAACCAGACCGATTAGATTATTTTTTCTTTAAAAAAAAAAATCGCGAAAAACAGCGATTTTTCGGGCTGTCACACTGGAAAGCTTCCTTAACAACGCGCCAGAAGCTCCGACAGTTAGGAAGGGAGGTTCTGTCGCACCCGCCGTATAGTCCACACCTGCCACCAAGCGATTATCACCTTTTCAAGCATTTGCAAAATTTTCTTGATGGTACAAAACTGGAGATGCTTGTGAAAACGAGCTGGTCAAGTTTCTTACCAATAGCGACGAGGACTTCTTCAATCGCAGAATTATGAAATTACTTTCAAAATGGACAAAAGTTATCGAACAAAACGGCGCATATTTTATCTAAATCGGATAATCCTAACTATGTTAATTTCATCGTCGAAATAAAGCGAAAAAACTCTCAGAACTTTTTACTTCACCAAATACAATTAAGACCATTTCCTTTTACGGACACTCGGTTCAATGCCGAGGATAGTCATCATCAACGCGTGCATCGAGGAAAACCATTTGGCAGGCAGTTAAGAGATTGAATAAATGTGGTTTGAAAAATGTGGCTATAATCGCGCTCACGGCTTCTATGAAGGTACCTACAAAAATAGACGAAATCGCGTACATAAGACGTTGATGGAACATGTAGTTAACCGCTTTGTTTTCCTCAAATTTCGAAATACGAAGTTATTTGTTTTACATGAATATACTATTATGGTAGAATGGGTTCCCTATGAGGAAGCCGCTATAGAAAAAAATGACCTGCTCGTTGCACACAAATAATGAGGAATGTGTAGATTTATAATTGGCATGATTTTGGTTTGCGGGCCGAATATCCGCACTTTACTTTCTCTATTGTCTTCAGATAATCAGAGACGACAAGAAGAATCAGGAGTCTTCTGAGACTTCCCAAGGATCGAGGGAAATGGATATATGCGAACGCTACAAGCTCCTGGCAAAAAAACGTGAACGACCCTTTTAACTATTTGTGTATTCTACATGTAAGAAAGCTGAAAAAAACTCATTTATAACGTATTATTATCGTCGTCACCATAATAATGACTTTTCTCCGTATTGTATTACTTTGCCTTGAGGAATTTTAGCTATTGTCATGTTCTCTTTGAAACAAATTAAGGCATTAGGCTACGGTAATGGCTCGGAAGTCAGGGATACAAAAAAAAAAATGTTGACGGAATAAGTAACGTGATTGAAAAATCGTTTGGACACTTATTTCTATGTACATTAATAATGTTATGTACCGAATTACATTTAAAAATATTAATTATTGACGAAGTCATAAACAATCTCGTGAAGGACCTTTGAACGTGAAGGGCTCAACGGCGTAATTGATTTTGGCTACCCGGTTGATCTGATACAAAAAAACTAGCTTTTTCGTAAAATAGATCATATTTGCCAAGACTTGATGACCGAGCTTTTTGTTGTTGTCGTGTTCAGGGTTGTTACGCACCATTTACTTAAAAATTCCCTGACTTTTCCAGGTTTTCCATGCAGATTTTGCAAAAATTCCAGATTTTGCAAATGACCCAGTTTAGGGTCAAATAAAGAACCCTTGTTTTCATCATATATATATATATATATATAGTTAAAGACTACAAGTCTCGTTTCAACCATACTAGTATTTGTCAACGTTACAAACTATACGGGAAGAATTATATACGTAGAAGTAGCAATAAATCATTTTTGTGAATAAAAAAAAAAATTTCATCCGTCTTGAAAAACAAAGGAAATTCTCAATTCGATCCTTCTATTAAAAAATTATGTCGATCTGGATAACATAATTCTTCTTTAAGATCAAGTATATAGAAATGTTAAAAATTGAAATAAATGTTTTTAAAACTGAAATGCGAAAAATGATTTAAACATTGTAAAGAAAAAAAAATACATTAAAGGCAAATATAGAACCTGTTGTTTCCTATAAATAGAATTTTTACGCCGGTGACAATAAATAAATAAATATAAACACTTATCTATAATAATAATGATGCGGTTGTCTATCAACCGATCGAATGCAAATATATAGAGCTTTGCAGTAAATTAGATTTCAGTTTTTGTTAATTTTCAATGCTTAGCACTGATATAACTTTTTTTATATAATAAAGAATAATATATATATTTAAAAAATATAAAAACATTTATTTTTATACTGTTCAGATTTTTTTGTCAAGCCAGTCTCATTTTTCGTAATTCTTGCAAGAAGTAAATTCTGCAAGAATTCCAGAGGATTTCCGAAATCCCCTCATTTTCCCTGATTATTCCCGGAGGAAAGAAACTTCCTAAGTTTCCCCGGTTTTCCATATGCGCAACAACACTCGTGTTGCAATCATAAAAAAAGTGATAATTTTTTTCTTCAATTTTATGACGCAAAATAACATTAATGTTAATTACTAATAAAAAAAAACCATTGCACTGAAGAAGGGTAGCAAACTCCAAGTCAATTCGTTAATTTGATGTCGAGAAATGATGTACACAGTTTTGAAAAACATAGTTTCGAGAGAAACGCGTTTAAAATTTTAATAGTAGTTCTATCGTGATCATAAGTTTAGCTTTAATCCGCGATTGCTGCAGCATACGTTGGATCTTTCTCTTTGATTTGAGTTGTCTCAGGCGACGAACGAATGTGCATCATTTACACGCTAGCCAAACCCCTGAAGCGAATCTCAAAAGATTTTTCAATTTGATATCTGCTACACAGGACTATGGTTGTTAATTTATGGTGAGAAGATTTAGAATGATTATTCTCCTTTGAAATAATGGCAATGTCTATATTGTCAAAAATTACCTTGCCGCACTAAATGTGAACTGATCGTTTTTTTTCAAGTCATATCGGCCGTTTCTCTTTTTCCTAAAGCATAACCGAGGTGAAGATCCGCTCAATAGTTTCCTCTCTAAAAAAATCATTCCAGCACAGAAAAGGGTCTGAACGTTGCATCAATAACTAGACCGCTGCGTGCAACTGCACGATCTTAGTGCACTTGTGTATTGCATTACCATCGGCGCAGCACTTTCCCATTCAACGATTGGCCCAGGCCATCGCAACTCCATTGGAAATATTGCCCCAGCCGTACACCGACTTGGATCCCCTATACACAGTCCTCTAGTTTTTATTTGTTTTCGCGGTATCTCATGTATTATTTTCATAGCGCGTTACACAAAACTCTATAGATCCCACTGCGGTTCGTCATTGTTCGCGTATTCAAACCGTATTGCTATTAAAGTTTTTTGCTATTGCTATAAAAAAAAATATTCCCAATAAAAAAAGGCACCATCACGTAAAAAGTGAACAAATAGAATTGTACGAATGTGCGAGGTCTACTGGAAGATGTATATTTTTTTCAACTGTACAGTGATATTTATAAATTAGCAAAGCACCCTAGATGGGCTTGACATTGTCGTACAGATGCGGACTGACCGGTTTTCCTAAGCTCATTGTAAGCTTAACCGTAGGAGTTTCGCCCTCTTCCGCACATCTGTAAAGTTTGTTACCGTAGTTATTATAATGTACGGACAGCTGCGGCTCTTCCGTAATGCCCTTAGCACTCAATTTTCTTGACAGAATCTCCCGGAGAAGCGGCGGGAATTCCATTGTACGAGGCATTATAACTTCCGCCGGCTGCTCAATAGGAGTATACTTGTACTCCTGGTCTTTGGGGACGAGCAGATAGTCAGCCTTGTAACTAGTGGAATCGATTTGTACAACTTTTTTGTCCTTGCGACCACGAAAAACCCTCTCCGCGAGTATCATTACTTTGCGAGGATCCTGGAAATATTTGTAATTCTCGTTTTCATTATGTCCCTGCTTCACGATATATCGATGCATCGAGGTTTTCTTCTTTTTTGGAATGACTCACTTCGTTTGGCATCGCAGCAACTTTGAGAACTTTGAAGTAAGTTGGCTCGGGATAACGCTGAAACATGTTTCTCAGGATGATTCTACCGACGCCGAAATTTTTCAAGTTGCCGAGTATTTCCCACAAGGTTTTGCCCTTGAAATCGGTCCTGCGACCGATCAGTTTAATCGGCATTGTACGTCTTTTGTGTCGTTGCGCGAATATTTGACGAAATTCAAAATTTGCCGGTTAGAAGGTAAGCAGAAGCAAATTTCGTCATGAAAGGTTGTTTTTTGAGGTTATGCTACTTCTCAGCTACACCCATGAAGGCTAGAGTGGGAGGCATGGAGCCTAGAGGGAAGGAGACCGAACGGGCATAGGAGAATCGTAATAAACTTGGACCCTGAAAGCGACGAAGAAGATATATGTTGGTTGTAGTTCGATGTTTTGCCACGAGCGCGCTTGTGTTGTCAGTTTAGGATATAAAGTAAGGCATTGGTGATGCCATGAAGTGAGGAATATTCGTTATCGACCCTCGGTCATTGCTGAAATAAGGATATATTGTCTTTTAGTGTTTACACGCCGGCACGTTATTTCCATTTTCTTACGCGCGAAAAAGTGTAGTGACCTGATTGTTCCACATCCCATAATGATCAGGTAAGAAAACGGTATTTTTGTTAATAGTACATAGAATTTTCAGTGCATTTAATACATTTTTAAACGTTTTGCGATTGTAATTCGGGAATTGTGTAAAGTGAGGTTAGCGTTCATACTGTCATATGCGATCACAAAAATCACAATAAGTTAATTTTTTTACAGTGTTTCATCAGTATGGGGAAATACTGTTCGTACCGAGGGTGTCGAACTAGGCGCGACGCCGACAGGGCGAAATGTAAGCATTTGGGTGTACGGCAGTTGTCGGAGTTATATAAGCAGAGGTATCTAACAAATACAATTTTTATGAGGGGGATGTAAACGCAATGAGGATTATACCTCGAACGTACTACTTTGGTTGGTTTGAGGCACAATTTAATTATTATTGAGTTTGGAAAGCGAATATAAAATTTGCACATTTGTATCGTATCCGGCCGGTATATATTACCGTGCTATCTGAAATACGCTCCTCTCTCTCTTTTCTCAATCTTTTTGTCATCCTATACTAGCGACAGCAGCGCCACCACATAGACCTACATCTTTTTCTTCGGTTTTAAGGTCCACGTCCATGGTAGCGCGTTCGGGCTCCTTTACTCTAGGCTCCACGGTGGGAGGAGTCCGAACTCTTATGGCAGGGAGACTAGAGTAAAGGAGTGGACACTCCTTCACTTTACTAGGAGATAAGCAGCGAAAGACGGCCCCAAAATCCCGACGTATAAGCGACTCGAATGTGCCGCGAAATGAATATCAAGACATTTTCTATGTTATAATGTTATAGAAAACACACCTGAATACACGGAGAGAATTTTTAAGTAATTTTTACTGTGAAATCACAGTAACTCGGTGACAAATGTGCCATTCTTCAGGTTTTTAGGAAATAAATTATAAATTTTCATGGAAATGGATCAAAATTTACTTTTGCGTAACAGAAATTTAAAATATTTTCCAGAATTTTTACTGAAATGAATAGTAAAATTTCATGAAACGTAAAGATTACGACAATAAGTTAAAAAAGTGCTAATATAAATGAAATTTTTCAGTGGAACATTGAGAAATTTGCGTGTTTTCCATAAAAATTTAAAAAAGGAAGCCGAAATTTTCCGTGCGTCCACCGGAATTTTACGTTCTTTATAGTAAAATCAGTTAGGGCTAGGTCGCCTGACCGTACGCGTGAGCTCTGTGTGCGAGCGTGCGTATACGTGAACGCAAGCTGTGAGAGTGCGCTTGTGTATGACGCAGTGTGACGAGCACGAACGACGCCGACCCGCGTTGCTTAGCAACAGCTGTACCGCGCATGCGCATTATAGTACGAAGCATGGGCCAAGAAAGCCTCGTGGTCTCGTGCAGTCTAACGTGTTCTACGCAGTTCTACGCAAGAAAACAAAGAAACGTGAAAAGAAACTTCGATAAAGGACGTCTACAATGGTACGGAAAGATGATATGCTAAAATAAGTAGCAATCAAGAACACAAATGTTTAGAAATACAGTATATAGAGTATTTATTTAATCATAGGGAATTAATTTTTCGCTAGGGATTTTAGAAATTCCAAGTTTGTCCAGGTTATTTTTACTGTAGAAACTTGGAATTTTTGAGGCAGCCCATTGTTGAAATTCTACATGAGAATGTGTCAGAATTTTTACTGAAAGAAACGTAAAAAATTATGCTACTTGCTTAAATTTTTATATGAATGAAAGCAAAATATTTAAAGCTTGTGTCAATTTTTGACTATGTGCACATTTGTCGCCGGTTTCAAATTTTTTATGTAATTTTTACGGAGATTTCACCGTAAAAAATACTTAAAAATTCTCTCCGTGTATAAATAAAAATTATGTTTGTGTGCGATTTTATTATGAGAAATTAAACGCGAGCGCACATTGGTCATTTACAACCTCCCTTGACAAATAAAAAAGAAACATAATTAAATTCAACCTTTATTTATTTGTAATAAAAGTTCTAAAAGAGATATATTGCAAAAGAAAATGCATTACTTGTCGCTCCGAATCTACGCAGTGATTCGAATCTTCAAAGAAAAAACAATTATGTTAAATACGAGCGAACGAGTACGAACAAATACGCCATCGAAATTGACAAATTGAATAAGTTCGTGGGTTACCTATTAGATTGATGCTATACACACTCATGCACGCACGCACACACACACGCACACATCCCCATATATATATATATATATATATATATATATATATATATATATATATATATGTATATATATATACCATGCATTATAAAATAAGTTATTACTCAACCTCTATACCTCGTTCCTCGTCTAGTTTCCCTAATATATTTAATTGCATACGGTCGGAGTTCTGTTCGAAATAAATCAATAAATAATAGCATTAAAATTTTAGAGAAAATGTTATGTAAAAATGCCATATGTCATAATATGTCGTATGGTGTTTTCTTCGGCTCGTCCTCAGTACTGTTCGACAGTTTGACGAATCCAGTCCAGATAATAGGAAACTCTCGAATAAACACCGGGTACTCCAGGTTGACCGCACCCGATACCCCACGACACAACACCAGCAAGTTGCCATTTGCCATATCGTTCGCAGACCATCGGACCACCACCGTCGCCTTTGCAGGCGTCCTTGCCTTCTTCCCCGCCGGCGCACACGAAGCCCGGATGAAGATTGAAGCTGGGGCCCAATCTCGTTCGACGCATTTGATTCTCGCAGACTCGATTGTTCACCACCGGCACGTCAACTTCTTTCAGTATGTTCTGGTACTTTCCAAAATCGCCGAAGGCGTCCTTGCCCCATCCGGTGGTCCAGCATCTTTGTTAACAGAGCGATGGATTATCGTTAGGGATGAATAGTGAAAAAGAATTCGCGCGGGTCTTCACAAAAATGGACGTACCTAACGCCGGTGAAGTCATCGTGTTTGTCCGGCAAACAGGCTGGGCTTATGTGAGGATTCTTTTCAAAATCGATCGCGTGATCCAGCTTGAGAATAGCTACGTCGTTGTAAAGTGTACCAGCGTAAAATTCTGGATGAACGTGGACGCTAACGACATCACGCTCGATATAGGGAAAGAATTCTACATCGTGATTAACGTCCCATTCGCCGAGCCGGGCCCTCAAATCACGGCCGCCGTGAGTTTTGACACAATGAGCGGCTGTGATGATGTGTCTAGGGGATATCAATGTACCACCGCAAACGTAAACACTCTCAGATGGATCTTTCTTCAAAATCGCCACCTGCCACGGGTACTCGCCTGTGTGTAAAGTAAAAAAAAGAATGAATCTTGCTTTTGGATTCTTGACGCGACTCATCGCTTTCCTCAAGACAACGGGAGATCCATACCAAACTCGGAGTCTCCGTCAACGTAAACAGGTGTCTTTATCCGACCGTTGATGCCCTGGGTATTCCGTACTCCGCACTGTCCAGGCCTAGGACGTCCATTGACATTTCCATTCGACCCCGGATACACTTGATTTCTGCGACAACAAACATGCCTTGGCCCGCAAACCGGTGGTCTTCCGAATTGCCTCTGTATAAAATTCAAACAGGGAAGAAGTTAATTCGCATCGTGGAAAACTGTGAGCCAAAGAAAATCCCAGGAATGCTATTTACACCACACCGCGTATGGAGGCAAAATGTAATTTTCCAAACTGTACAACATTCAAGGTAAATTGAAGATCAACAAATCAAGGGTATTACGGTAAGTTGGGGTTTATACAAATATTAGGCGTCAGAAATATAAGCAGTCATTAATAAAAGTACAAAGCACTGTAGTATTTCTTGTCTTCAAATATGCAATGGCAGTTGTAGAGGAAAGAGAAATGGACAGAGGGATCGCATACCGGATGCAAAGTAAAGAGAAATGACCAACAAATATGGCCTAGGAGAATTTCAAGCGTACTCGACCGATTCTACTGAGTCCTCTAGTCCCCAAGTTCTGATTAGATCTGGGATTCTAGTTATGAAAATAATCACGGCTAATCTGTGATTGGACATAGTACGATAGAGTCAGGTAGTTCGCAAAGTGATACTCCTTGTTTCGTTTTTATCGCGATCGTTTGTCCGTCCTGAGTTTCACGATCGCGAACGGCAATGTTTCGTTGTCGTCTTCCTGATTGTCATCCCACCGATAAATAATACCGGGATCTCTCCAATCGGGGCTGTTCTTACCCGCTGGCGAGATCTTTCCACCGGTTCCACGACATCGCGTTTCCTTCTGTCGCGAAAAGCCACTTTTCCGCTGGATTGTCGTGAATCCGATGCTTGACGATGTGCATTCGCGTCGAAAGCGTTCTGGAATCTTTCCCCACTGGGAACATCTGTGATGTTTGTACGAGCATTCCGGTAGTAACCGTCTGTGTAGTCAACGAACTCATTGTGGTAGTCGTCACCATCCCGATAATAGCCGGAATGTTCGCCGTAATGATGATTATGATTATCGTAATGGCCGTAGTTAGGCTGTTGTTGATGTTGATAGGTGTGCTGATGATTGTGATAATGATATTGCGGTTTTTCCTGATAATTCGACCAGCTTGGAGATTGCGGTGCAGTAGGATAGTAATGATTGGGTTGATCTACGAACACTGGCTTCTCGTATATCGATGGTCCGGACGGATAATAATTTGGAGCGTAATGCCCACCCGGATAAGCCGTTCCGAAATTTGGTCCATAGTGCCCTCCGGGATGACCACCCAGGAGCGTTTGTTTTTTGTGAGCCAATATGTTGCCCAACTTGTTGACCAAGCCTTGATTTGGAGTTACGTGGAGATTAACGAATGGCTTGATCACTTTCTCGCCGTAGTCATCCTTCGTCACTTGAAGAGCGAGCAACGGATTGACCGAGACGAGGCCAAGATTGAGCCCTTGCCCACCAGCGCCGTAACCCGGATACGGATTAACCAATGAATTACTTCCGTAAGGATCGACCGGATAATTTCCAGCACCGCTCTGCGGTAAACCAAAACTCACGCCCCAGGTCGGCTTGATGTTCAATTTCGAAGTGTCAACGTCACCGACGATTAAACGCTGCAACGAGAGAGTCAGAACATTCGTTCACGCATTGTCGACGAGATCTACAGGTGACTCTTGTATTTTTCCATCGTGTTAGCACGTTTTTCTCGGTTAGACAAATGTGATTTTTTCCTTCTTGCTTAATCTTTGGTCTCCTTTTGTGTCGAGGCCAATGATACCACGCTAAGGTACATCAGCCAGCACGACGAATATCCTGGACCTCATCGAACTCGGACAATCTACGTGGCGAACCTCCTGACTATTTTATCTCTACCGTTCTTCGATGCACTCTTGCAGAACGCAGATTCGTCGTCGCTTATTCTGTCGGCGGAATGCGATAGCAAAGCGAAATAAACAGACTATGGGAGATATTCAAAGTCAATATTTTCGGAGCGTCCTTACAAATTCAACAGATGGATAGAGTTGAGAGAAATATCGGAATGAAACTTATCGAGGCTCCCTACAGTCGATCGGATGCAATTCAATCGGAACGAACCAGGGATGCTCTAAAATTCTGCTAATTTTTATATCGTTATGCGCAAGGAAAATAGGGTTCGCTAGATTCTTTTAATCGGAGGTCCGGGATCGTCGGGGTTGACAGCGTGTGCTCGTTAATCAGTGCGATAAGTCTTGAATAAGCCATGCTGTATTAAACGAACAGGGTTAGTAGGAGCGTGATTAGAGAAATCTGGGTACATGGTTCATGCGTTCCCTAATGTATGTGACGAATATACACTTACGCTTTGACCATCTGCTGTTTTATCCTTGGCGTCGACGACGTCTTTCACGTCCCGCTTGACTCTTTTTGATTCCTCCGTCACGGTAGTATCAGTTTGCTTTTGGTCGTTCGTGGCTTTTTGAAGATGTTCTTTGGCATGCTGGGCTTGCTCAGTTCCGTTCACTTCTTTGGGCACCCGGATTGTGGTCATTGTTCCATTGCCATCCGTAACTACAACATCTTCAACACTCTCGGCTTCGATATCTTTGCCAAGATTGCGAGGATCTATCGCCAAAAACAGATCGTCTTTTCGACCAGCTTGATCAATTCCGGCGCATTGGTCGTAAGGAACACAGATGCAGTCTGCATAATTTGACGAGGAATGAATGTTTTCGAAGTTATTGCTGGCACCTAGATCTCCGTTTGATCCGAATGCGTTGTTCGATCCGTGGCCTCCGTTAGCGATAAAGCTGTTGCTCGCACCATGTCCAAAACCAGCGTTGTCGGAACCAAATCCTGTGTTAACGAAGCTATTGCCGGCCCCAAAACCAGCATTCAATATTTTAGTCGATTCGCCCGCGTTGGAGAATCCTTTGGAGCTGAATATCGAGTCACGTTTCGATTTGTCATAACTGGGATAACGATTTGCATAACTCGAACTCGATTGCAGAGGATCCAGACTGTTACCGGTTGATGGCGACTTGACATTGAACGCTTTTTTGTACTCCTCGAAATCGTTGTAACTGCTACCGTAAGTAGCGGAAGATCCGTAGCCGTAAGAGTTGAGGATACCATTGCTCGATATTGCTCCAGGGTTAATTATAGGCCCCGCAAGTCCGGAACTGCCACCCAAAACTCCCGGTATCTTTGCATCGGTATCGCCGTGATGATAGTGATGATGAACGTGTTGCTGAAGCCCACTGGCTAAAGGTTGTTGCACCAAGACCTGCTTTTTTTCAATAAATTTGTCCTCGAAATCGTATTCGCCGTCGGGATTCGTCTCGTACACCGGACGAGTTACATGTCCGATCGATGGCTTTTTGTAACTGGGATAAGGCCCGGAGAACGAATGCTGAGGTCCCACAAACGAAGGTGGTGGACCCGAGAATGACGACGAACCACCGGAAAAATGTCCGGGTGGACCGGAATAAACTGGCCCCGGTCCACCTGAATAAATTGGTCCCGGAATTGGAACTGGTTTGGCTGGACCGTAAGGTCTCTTTATTGGGATTGCCGGTAGAGGTCGACCAACCGGTTTAATCGTCACGGGTTGGGCGTAAATTATATCATGAGGATGGATGTCACGATGGGGTGAATAGAATGGTCGTCTTCCTTCGTTATTGTCACACTGGAAAAAAAAAACAACCAACGCTTGAGACACGGGACAGTCTAGATATCGTCGCGTAATGTAAAACTGATATGTTTTCATCAAAAAGTTCGTTCGGGTTTAACTTTTGTATCCATTTCGTTCAACTCACATTCATCAAACCTAATGTGCAAAGCTTGTCCCTGATGTAAGAGCGAGCTATCGTGTCGTTTCCAAATTGCAGGACGTTCTTGACATCCGGGTCAGCGTACAACTCGTCATATCCTTCCAGATTACGGCCCTGTCGGTTTGACACGAGAATATCATCGATCACCGTCTCAACCTGTAATTCGAGTGATGGGTGCATTTGTCTAAACTTCCTTTAGTCGTTAGTCTTCCATGTACCCTGATGAGCTTACCGACTGCTGCGCAAACTGATCGAGCAGCTGCCTCACTCCACTGGACTCCGAGAGAGTACTTGGTGCGTTTTGTTGTTGTTGATTGTTTTGATCCTGATTTATCACGTCGGAAGCGGTGAACGACAACGGGTGATAACTATCTTGCTGACTACTCGGTGAAGCGTTGGGCTCTTGCCAAGACCAATTTTTCGTCTCCACCGAAGACGCGGATGCTGAAGATTCAGCTTGGGACGAAGTCGTGTGATATGTGACTTGTGTTGCGAAGCATTGGGTCGCGAGACCCACCAAGAGGATGTACCACATTTTCATCCTGAAAATATACATTTTCCTATACAAATGTCGACGGGGCCCACATTTTTAAATTAATTTTTTCGTAATTCAACTCGGCAACGATTGGGTGCTTGTTGCCGAACAATGTTTCACGAGTCTCACGAATCTCTATGCAAATTATAATAGCACCGACTATGCGGCAAACCGTCGAAGGATCGTAAAATTAAACGTGTGGGCTTTCATCGATACTAAAATTGCCGCAACGGCTGGGCCTTCCAATTCAAAAGTATTATTGCGAAACGACTCTACTCTTGTTTTATTCGCGTGTGTGGTAGTTCGCGATTCCGACTGCAAAAAGAAATACACGAAGTGGGTTGTACCGGGTTTTATCAATTCACACTTGTATATCGTTGAGATGGATGTAAAACTTTCCATCTTGCGACCACACTTACTCGTGTTTTTTTACTGTTAACTCGCATAAACTAACTTACTCGTTCCCATACGTACCAAAGTGAGCAATATTCTTTTCACTAATAACGAAAATAATAAACATCAACCGGTCCACGTTTTGCTATAATGATCAAAAGATTTGCGCCAGGAAAAACTACAATGATAATAAGCAAGCAAAATGAAATTTATATCAACCTAAAATTAAAAATAATACAAAGTTATGTTATGCAATAAAAGTATGGAAATGCAAATTTGTATAAAATTTAGGACGTGGAAAAACGTTGGCACGTATCAGGTACACGGCCGCTTTTAAATTTCACTTACATTGGTAAGTACAAAAGAGATGCGGTTGCATTGTACTCGTGAAAGTGCTTCTCGCTATTCCTAGTGTACGAATTTGTTACAACGCAACTTGCACGTCGACTCTTTTCGCTCATTTGAACTAACTGCGCAAAACGTCTGAATTTGGGTTTCTTTTTAGACATATCCGTTCATTCAATATAATAGTGGCGCTTTATATTTGTTCGCGATATCATCTATCCATGTTTGTCTGCATCCGGAGGCCAGAAAAAGAGCGAAGAAAAAGACGCTCACGAGAGACCAACGAAAGTGAGAGGAAGTTGGGTGAAAGTCGTTTGACCGGTGATGCCTCGAACATAATGCCTTACAGACGACTACGTCTCTTATTTATGCGTGTATATTTCTGTCGGCTAGTATATACAACGGTTATATACGTCGTCCTCCAATTCTTTTTTTTTCTACATTATTTGGGTTCGGTGAAAGCAGTTACGCAATGTGAGTTTTGGGATCACAACCAACAGAACAAAACTGGAATCTTTCCGTCGAAGTTGGAAAATTCATTCAAAACTCGGCAGACACACAATGCAATCTGCATTCGAATCTAAATTACCTGATTATTTTTTACGGATCAGGAGTGAGTGAAATGAAAATCTAAAAACATAATTTTCATGAACGGTAAACGAAATTCAGTCACTTCAAATTTGCAATGTTGTTGCATTCAAAATGAGAAAAGCGAAGAGCTTAACTTCTATTTTTTTTTCTCCAAGGGTTCTCGAGTGTGTGTGGGTCAGGAGACTATATTATTGAGTTAATAACATAGTACGATAAAAATCGTGAATTAGCACACAAAAGTACCTGACGAATGACAAATCGCCTTTGAGAATCACGAGGCAGTACAAAGTAGTGAAAGTCTCGATGCTGTCGGACCAAAAAATTATGATATGTAAATGATATGTATGCTACTACGGATTTATGCATGGGCTTGTTTTTATTTTTTCAATCATAATTTTTGTCTCCAATCAATTCAAAACAAAAATTGCCCACACCTTGAGAGTATTTTTGTCGAGTTTGCCAGTGGAGGTTCAGCCTTAATTGAAAATGATTTAATTGAAACAGATTTGGCACACGAATGACACTATAAATAAATACAAGTTTTCCGTTTTATTTCATACTTTATATTCATATTTTTAATGCCCATCTTTCAGTTTTTTATAAAAAACGAGTAAAGTACTCTTGGCCAAAAGGCTTTTTTCAAAATTAGATAACATGTTTATAGACTTAATGTTGAGTGTAAGATATTGTTGATCTACGTACCTCTGACGTTCAATCACTCTCACGACACACTGAGTTTCTTCGTGAACTGACGAACGCCTTTATATTGCCTGCCTCTTCCTCTCTATCTCTGTTTAACTCAAACACTTTCTCCTTGTGGTGTCTTCTGCAGGCTCTCAAACTCTGAGCTTTTACCTGTGGCCACGTATACTTATATACCTAAGTTAACAGTCTGGGGATGCTGGGGAAGTCTCCTCACGATCGTTCTAGCCTACACCCCACTCCGCACCCTCAGGGTTGTTTCATGATTCATTGACTAACCGCACTTCACTTTGAAATTCCGCAGCATAAGCTACATTTCGGTTTATTCCATTTTTTCCTTCCAATTTTGTAGCTGGAATATTGCTCGATCATTTGGCCAAAAACACTGCATATCGGCACATAATATTTTCTACCTTGAATATCTCGACCTTGATCATGGGGTTTACACAATTTCTCATTACGAACTTGCCTGTACAGTAAATACAAAAATGAAAATGATAATCGTAATCCAGTCTTGGAAAAGTAAACGCCGACATTTTTTAAAAATATTTTAATTGTATATTATGATGATATGTTATTATGCTAAAAATATAATCTGCAAAAATATAATCTGCAAAAATATAATCTGCAATGCTAAAAAATATAATCTGCAATGCTAAAAATGCTATGCTAAAAAATATAATCTGCAATGCTAAAAAATATAATCTGCAATGCTAAAAATATAATCTGCAATCTGCTTTTATATTGCAATTATTTCATTCGGAAAATATTTTTAATAATCAAACATCGTTTATGATGAACATTGATTAATTCCGTCATTCGCATAATTATTCGAATGATGCTGCTTATAATGACATTATAATAATACTTAAGAATTATTATTTGTAGAATTTCGTCAATATTTTTGAAGTCGCGCATTTTTTATTTATATCTATTCGGAAATCGGCGGAAAACAGTAAAATTTATACAGTTCGCTGCACTGCGCTCGACCTGTGGTAATGTTTGTGAATCGTTCCCATAAGTGACGGTTCACTGTTACGTAGCGAAATCCGGTTTTCTATGGAGTATATAGGACGATATGGAAAACCCAACGTTTCAATCTTGGAATGGGTTATTTATTTTTATACACGCCTGCCAACTAGCTGGTAAGGAGTGATCAGTTTTTTCATCCTGTTGTTAAAAAAGTCGTTGACGTGTTAGCTACAGGAGAAAACTTCTTCAAGTTCTAATTCTTTGGCACCGATGTTTCTTTATTAGGAAAAAGAGAAAAGATTACTCAAAGAGCGAAATTACTTAATATTTATTCAAGCGCGGGAAGTATACTTCTATAATAAATATAGCGGCGTCCAAAATTATAGAATTCCGAAAATTTTCAAATTTTTTTTACGAAAAATGATGGTAGTTTGAAAAAAAAATTAAAATTAAATTTTCCAGGTTTTTAATAATTAGTTGAACCATGATTATCTTTTATGATAACCCTTCTTTTTAAGAAAACAAAAAACGTGGAAAAACACTAAAGACAAACGTGGAAAAACAAACCTGGCTTAGAACTTGCCGTATGATTATTTGCCCGCTGTTAATAGGCGTTTAAAGTCAATCGTGTGGTTTTTGGTTTCGTTGTGACTGAATCAGGCAAAGATGGTACACTAATTTGAAAAAATCGAATTAACAGAGAATATCTGGTTTATGACTGTAAGTAATTCGATCTGGTCAATGAACATTTTGTAACCTGTAGAGACCTTCAAAGTTTATGCAAAATTTTGTTAAGCTTTGCTTCTGTTCTTATCCCTTTGAAAGAAGAATATCCCAACTGGGAATGTTGTTACGGGACCGGCTAGGGCTGGATCCGGCATACCGTATTCTGTACCAGGGATGCCGGTACAGAATTCTACTTTAAAGAATGTCAACATTCTTTAAAGTAGACATTCTATTTTAAAGAATGTCAAAAATGTTATTCATGACGATGAAGTTTGCATCGTTGCAATGCAGCAATATTTTTTCTTTTACCGGATTTTTTTTGCCTACTTAATCTGTGAAAATAAACTCACGTGTTTCTACACATTCTCATTAGAGTGTTACGACCGCAATTTGCAAAAGAGGCTTCCGATGATGGTTCTGTAAAAAAAATGTTTAAGCTTGTGCCAGTAAAACTCAATTTGATTGATTTGATTGATTATCTTTTAATGGCGATAAAAATAAACGAATGAAAATTGAAGAAAAAAAGCGTTGCATTCTCACGATACAAACTTCAAATTTAGTTACATTCGTTCTTTGTATCTTGATTTGATGACCGATTTGCGACCGTTTTAACTTAACATTCGTTTTTCGTTCGCAATTTCCGACGGTTTTGGTTGCATAAAAAAGCAATCGTTTAATCAATCAAAAAACCCTTACGAGTCGCGCTTCTTTGTATATTATATTTCAAGAGTCCGTTGCGTTATTGGTTATCGATCTCGATAACCAATTTGCCGATTAAGCTCAGATCTGGGCTTAATCGGCCAATTGCTCATCGAGAAATTGTGGTTGCGGATTTGGAAAGCATATTTTCCAGAATACTGCCTTTAAAGTTGCCGCGTCTCGACAGCGCTCCCCGAGCGTACTCTTTATTTCTACAACTCGACGAGTTTTATGAGTATCATTAAACAGTTTTCACAGACGTATTTAGAAAAGTCTGTAGAATAATAAAATAAACGTAATAGAAAACGACTCGTTCAAATTTCTAAACATCAACAGTGCCTCAAACTTTGAACGCCAGTGTATTCCAAAAACATTAAGTGAACTACAAAAAAAAAACATTAAGTATTTAAATATCACAGCTGTTCATTGACAATTCAACGCTGTTCCATTGTGTTAAACCTCAAAATAATGCCGCCGATTTTTTCTCGGCAGCAATAAAAAAACTCGATCTTCAGGATGTTTTGAAAATTTTACTCAATTTTCCATGTAATTTCAATCCGCAAAGCACAGAGGTTTTGATATGTCAATACGACGAACTCGACACGTGAATATAAATTTCTGAAAACTATTGCGGATTCCTGAAACTTCTCGCATACCATAAATTACACAATCAAATTATAAAAATATTAAATTATCTGCGATCTTCTAGCACATTGTGCACACAACTAATAAAAGGCATGGAAATACTAGGAAATAGTCTGAAGTAAGATTCTCGCGTGCGTCAGAACTTTTCGACTTAGGGCTATACGAAGCAGGCGTGGATATACGCTTTCGGGCGCAATGAATCTCTATACCATGTTTCTTTTCCATCTTGCGCAATGCGGACTTTTTGTCAATGAAATGCTTACTCAATGACCCACTCCTGAGGATCTTATTTGGGTTATCCCCTGTTGTAACCAATTTTAAAGGCGACAAAATACACGATGGGGCATTCGTGGAATAATCTGGTACTTGACATTGCCAAGGAATAGACATTTTAAGATTGGATAGAAATCTAAATAATCTTACGATAATTCAGATGAGTAAAATCATTCGTAGATAATCTAGGATATCTAAATAATGATATATGTCTTACTGTTGAACATTTTGTTATTATAGGAGAATCAACACAAATTGCCCTTTGATTAATTATCTCTACAATATTGTCTCTCATTCGGTACAAAAGCAATTATTTCCTCGTTAAGGGCGGGGTAAAGTATTAAAATTTTTTTGTTTTCATTTTTTTTAAATTTTTAAATGAATGCATAATATATCAAAAGTATTGTGTTCAAATTTCAAGTCGATCGGAGTAAAATTGACGAAGTTATGAGTATTTGAGCGTCTATTACTCCATGCCGGGTTTTATAATATAAATTTCTTGATAAACGGACCTGTTCCGGTCCCGTTATGTATATTCGAGGCATGGTGTATATTAGTATACACATTAGTCTGTACATCAGTACAGAAGAGTCTGTACGACAGTAAAGAAGAAAGAGTTTTGCGTAGACAAACGCAAAAAGATGCTCTCGATCATCTTGATGGAAGCCTTTTGCTCTACGGACCTGGCATCGACGACTTTGAGTGAGTATAAGAAAATTATCGAGTTTTATTTTGAATTTCTAAAAATTCAAAGATAATTGAAAAATCTGAAAAAATTCATACGTATTCAGAAAAATGAACGAATCACGAAAAAAAATCTGGTTGCGGGGAAATTTGTTTACTAATTTTTGTTTTTCATCATTTTGTTAAGAACATTTTGGAATTATTATCATGCAAAATTAATCTTTTGAGTACCTTTAATATGCATGAATTTTCTCAGATTTTTATGCAATCGAGAAGTGTTCTCAAACTTATGTGCAATGAGCGCTAAGCGACCAAACTCTTCTGCGTTTTTCAAACGGTTTTTCTGAGACTTGTCATATTTGAAGTCCGTGTGCACGATAACTCAAAATCTACTGGACCAATCGCTTTGAAATTTTGCACAGTACTTCTTCACATAATTCACCAGGTATTGTCGAGAGCTTTTTTGTTTTTTTTTAATAATTACTAATTTTTCAACAACAAATTAGCCGATTTTTTTTAGCGAAAATCGGGTTTTTGGCTCCCAAGTGCTACGAAAAATCGAAAAAAAAAATCCTTCCGTCATTACCTCGAGAAACATCTCCTTTAACAAATGCATTTTGATTTTTTTGTTTCAGATGATTCTGTTGCGAGTTATGGTGCACACCGCAAACCAACTTTTTTTCGAGGCGCCTCCGGGGTTTAATTTTCACTCGCTCAATTTTGACTATTTTGCAATGCAAATTTACGAGAATGGTTTTCAAATGTTACTTTATTATATGTAAATTTTTCAATAAACGAACACTATTCGTTGCGCCAAAAAAAAATCTTAAAAACATGCCTTTTTTCGCCGAATTAACTTTACCCCGCCCTTAAGGGGGTATCGCTCTCTGGAAAATTCGATAAATCGTTTTTTATCATATTGTTATAGTGTGAACTTTCAAGAACATTTTCAAGACCAATCGAACCCTGCAATTCTAAAAATCGACAAAGTTACACCTATTTTAGTGGAACAGTGTGCGTTGGGTTTACCGCGATCCGTTGAGTCGGTTACCTGAGGCAGTTATACACAAACGGACCGTTTATTCTATTGCCCCCTAGGGTAGGGTTATGAGGTGTGCGACACGATCTCGATGATGAGGAAGGCCGCTTATATGGAGCCGGAATCGCTGACTAGAGGCAAAACGACAATATTTCACAAGATCGTTTAAAACATGTACCAAAACTTTGAATGCGATTATCTCGAAACTACATAATTGATACGGCGGAGTTGAAATCTTGAGTAACTTTCACACTATTGACTTGAATTTGCACAGTTAGCATTCAAACAGTTGTCATTTTCGGTTCACGATCGCATTTTTTGATTGCATGAACCAATTGTTAATAACAATGACTTCAGCATGCTGTTTTTCGAGAGAAAAATCAGGTTTTCTTTGGAGAAGCTGGAATTTTTTCGTCCTTTTCGTAATTTCGAAAAGTGGATCGCGAACCCATAGCCAGTTGGATATATTTGAAGAAAAAAATGTTGTTTTCGTTTCAGATTACATTTGACGTTTCAGATTACAACGCCAACTGCAGCACCACGAACACATTGATAGATTTTCTTCCGAAAAAATTACATTGTACTTAGCCGAAAACATGTGTTCAACATGCTGGAAAAAAAATTAATTTATTTCAACTGATGTGTTACTAGAAGAAAATTCATCATTCTGGCCCTTCAAATTGGGCTTCCAGATGGGGATATCCCGTTAAACAGGTTATTGAAGCAGTCCAGTTAGGTCAAATGACGGTATATGAATATTCTTTTCAATGAATCTCACACAAATGCATACTAGGTGTAGATTTATTTTGTAGATGCTAATTGTTCATAACATATACAATTAACGGGAAAAACAACTTGAAAAGGTATAACATTATCGATGATTATTATGAGAAAATTGCGTCGGCGAATGTTTTGCCCAACTCAGAATGACATTTGGAGTCATTAATAGTTATGCCTATTTATATTTGTGTCCCGAGCTTATTTATTATCAGCATTAATTAATACTAACTGTTGCCGAGACACGGCAACTTCACGGACATCGAGGCTGGCAGCAATGCTCGTCATTCGGCGGCCATCAACACCGAATGCTGACACTCGTTGTACTACCATAAACTACCCACACAAAAAAAACGGAAAATCACTGAAAAAAGAAGACTCAGGAGATGGTGGCAGCTGAGCAGAAACCCTATTGATAAAAGAGAATTTAACAAAGCAGCTCGAGAACTCAAAAAACTAATCCACGAACACAATAATCGCAATATTGAAGGCTACTTAGCAAACTTAACCAATACAAAAAGTACGGACTACTCTCTGTAGAAAGCAACTAAACGAATCAATAACACGCAAAATCACAATCCACCAATCAAGAAAAACAACGAGGGATGAGCGCAAAGCGATGCTGAAAAAGCGAAGATATTTGCAGAACATCTACCTTAAGTCTTCACTCCTCTCTGTACGCAGGAAAACAACGCAAATACACTTAACTTTTTAGAATGTCCACTTCCGATGGAACTACCGATCCGTTACATTTCTCCTGCGAAACGGTGAGGCCGAGAAAAATTGTGTAGGTAGCTTTTTTGTCGTTGATACAATAATCCATAACTATTATCAATAACTTTTTGCGCTAATATCAATAATAAGAAAGTTCAAGAAAAGCAAACCGGATAAAAAATAGAATAGGTCGAATTGTTTATAATAAAATGCTGTATAACATCGGTAAGAAGCATTTTTATTGACAGATATTAAATTAATTAACAATCTTGCCTTACAGTTTCTAATCCCCTCATTTGTTATCTTTTTTTATTTATAACTTTTTTCTTATTGACATTAGCGCAAAAAGTTATAAGAAAAAGTTATGGATGATTGTATCAACTACAAAAAAGCTCTCGACAATTTTTTTGTTAGCCTCACGGTTACGGAGATAAACAAAAAAACTAATTCACCCTTGATTTCAAAGTGGCGGCCGTTCCAACACCCTTAACGTCCCCGAAATTGAGTTTCGGACCCTACTTCGAAATGAAAAAAATAGCGTTCTACCCAAAATTTTCACGAGGCCTTTTTCGAAGCACCATTTGACCATACTATTCTGCACCCAATGCGTCTTTGATTCCCAAGTCTTTTATTGAGCTGAAATGTTCATCCTTAAAAGTATATTCATTGTGTTAAGGGAGCTTTCCAGTGTGAAATTTTCAAAAAATCGCTTTTTTTTTGCTTTATCGAATAGTATACACTCTTCCGAATATTCCCTGAAATTTTCATGCCGAAATTCAGATTATTTCGGTTACTGTACAGCATTTCTTGGAAGAAGGCAACGGAGCGCTACAGCTGCCGCGTCGGCCGTCTGCCCGTGCGACCGAAACTTTGAACGCGTTTTTCTCGAAACAGCATTTTTCAAAACGGTGTCCAACTTGGAGGGCAGAGTTTTAAAGCTATCGAGTTGAATTTTTTACACAATATTCTTAACGTCATTGTTTATCGTGCTATGGAAGCTTTTTTTTTTTTTTGACATCTTCCTATTTTTTTGTAAAAAAACTGCCAAAAAAAATGCTAAAATCGATACTTTTTGTTCAAACCGGCGCCATTTTTGCAAAAAAAAAAAAAAAAAAAAAAGCCTCAATAGCACGAAAGCCAATTATATACCGATCAATAATCTTTTTGTGTTTGTTGTTTCAGATCAAAATTGTGACCCCCAACGTGGACACCACATCCAAGTGCATTTTCTGCAACAATTGTTTCATCATTTTTATAGATATTAATTAATAAATAAATCGATCTTTAAAAAATTGTTTTGTATTCTTCAATACCCAATTAATATACAAAAAAAAAACCAGACCGATTAGATTATTTTTTCTTTAAAAAAAAAAATCGCGAAAAACAGCGATTTTTCGGGCTGTCACACTGGAAAGCTTCCTTAATCATTCACGGCGCCCTTCGTACATTTTCGTATCATCGACTGTACGCAAATCGGAAACGCCTGTGACAATTTTTTACGTGTACTCATTTGACATCACCCCTCTCTCTCTCTCTCTCTCTCTCTCTCTCTCTCTCTCTCTCTCTCTCTTGCTATGGCTCTTCCTGTCCTATATATATTTCCGCTTTCAGGATTCTTTCTGAGAGCCTGGCGTTTGTCGAACGCATGAGAGCACTTTCTTTCTCGCGCTCTTTCTTCACCACCCAACAACCTTGACATAGTGAGTGGTATCGTTAAAACAGCGAGACGGCGTAGAAGATACAGCCGTAGATCCGATTCCGGCGCCTGACGTCAAGAGAAGTTTGTTACTCAACAAACGCGGACATTTTTTTGAATCCACGTATCGGAGACATCGTAAATGGAACAAGACCACCTAGCGACGCTGGATTTCAACGTGCAAAATCTGTTTCAAGAGTTAAAAAAAAGGAGAAGATACGTTGCAGGGTAATCTTAATAACTGTATCTCCAAAATACAACGGTATCAACGATTTATTTTATTTTTTAACAGTCAATTGTAAACTATCAATGACTTGCGGCGTAATCAATTCAAGACTTTGTTTAAAGTGCTCTGCGAACAGCTGAAATGCTATTTACTGAAACACTGCTTTGTGTTGAAAGTGATATGTGTACTATCTTTACGTTGTGAATGATAATTCCGAAAGTAAAATTGAAATTTGAATTTGTTTACGGTCAAAAGAACAATCGGGATAAATACGAGAGGATCCGGCTCGTCGCGGTGCACTAACCCGAAGCGTACGGAGGTCTTGGTATCCGGGAGAAAGTCTTTTCGTGGATCCCCAGTTGAACTGCGGCGTTCAACAACCAGAGGGAAGGAAGCGAACACTCGCTTACTTTCGTCTTAATATCGTGCATGCAAATTCGTAACTTTAACCTATTGCACTCATGATTTTATTAATGTCATTAAAAAAATTACATTATGTATAACCTATTATTTCTTCAATCATTGCTACTTACTACACTGAGAGAAAAGTGCATGGTATTTACAGCAAACGCGCATGGTAAAATAGAGTATAGTCGAATTCCCTATAGTTCATTGTCCACGCAATCAAAATATGGCCAACACAACTATAAGCGGAAAGTATAGGTAAACATGCAACTTTGGTGGCGTGATTGACTATCTATCATTCCGGAAAAAACTACTAACTATTGTAAAAATATTAACTGAATTAACTATGTCCATATTGTAAAGTCGTTCACAGTAGTTAATAGTTATTTCAGGGATACTAGATAAAAAATACACCACCAAAACGGCATGATCAGATAGACGCTTATAGTCGTGTTAATCATATTATGATTGCGGTAGCAATAAGCTATATGAATTTTACTATGCCCACTTTTACCATGGGCATTTTTTTTATATTATAAATACTATCGCCATTTTTTTCAGTGCAAGTTTGTACTATTTATATGGTTGGCATTAACACTTATAATATAACATATGGTTGAAGTATGGTTGAGCTTACTATCCATTTCTCTCTGTGTATATTGCATTTTTCGTAATATCGCTATTATGAATCGCGAACATGGAATTTCTTGTAGCATAGTCCTTGTAATGATAATGTAAATGTCTTCTGGGTGAACGACTGCGGTCTTTTGATCGATGCGTCCGTTGCAAGAGCTCTTGTTGCACAATAGGGGGTTTTTCCCGATGTTGCAACCTGGGAATTTCGTGCTTCGTGCGGTTATGGCAAGGCAGGGCTGTCTCGACCCAATTTGGTGAGAGACAAGCTTAAGTTCGTTATAAAATGTGCAGCCTGTTGGATTAATTTTAATTTCAATTAAAAAAACGATTGACCGGATGAGAATAGAACGAAATACCGCTTGGACGCTCGTATTGCATAACATGTTATACGAGACGATAGGAATTTCAATCGACACGTCCTGGTGACGCGTCATTCTTCCCTTACGTATCAATTAGTTTTCTATTACGTAAGGGGAGTCATTTTTTAAAGCGTTTTTTTTACAAGCAACGTCGATCAATGGGCAAAGACTTTTGTGTTTATACGATCGAGTATGTGATAAGAGTACTAAACACGTTTGGCGTGAAAGTTCACTGATGACGCCATACTTTCCCTCTCGTCATGACTAAGACTTCTGTCCGTGTTCACCCATCACGTAGTTGAAGGTATCGTATTTTTCGTCTCTTTCGATAGAATGTACTTGTGCGCAAAGTTCGCGAAAATGATCTTTCGATGTTTTCTTTTCCTACTAGTTGAAAAGCAGGTCCTAGTTTGAATGATATATCAATATAAAGAGATTTGTCGATTTGGAGATATTAGATCGAAGAAAATTGAACGCTTTTAATTTTCCGCGCGTGGACAGTTCTCGAATTGTACTCGTGAAATGCAATGTATCTGGGGTACGCCCACACTCGCGTATCAAAATGGCAAGACGACTCTAACGAAGAGATTTTTTTATTTCAAGAGAACCGAGATTTCACCATTCGACCTCATCGCCGTTGACTTCGATGCGAAATGTCATTGTACGCGACACAAATTCGCATTCAATGGTGGACCTTGAGTATTTTTTTTTTTTTTCTACTAGCTTCTCGGAACGGATTTGAAAAATCTAGCTTTGCTTAGACGAAGAAACGAAATGGCAACAGCGTTGTATTGCAACATCTTTGGGCGTACGTGTATAAAAAAATACTCCTTAAGGGAGCTTTCCAGTGTGAAATTTTCAAAAAATCGATTTTTTTTTGTTGCTTTATCGAATAGTATACACTCTTCCGAATATTCCCTGAAATTTTCATGCCGAAATTCAGATTATTTCGGTTACTGTACAGCATTTCTTGGAAGAAGGCAACGGAGCGCTACAGCTACAGCGAAACTTTGAACGCGTTTTTCTCGAAACAGCATTTTTCAAAACGGTGTCCAACTTGGAGGGCAGAGTTTTAAAGCTATCGAGTTGAATTTTTTACACAATATTCTTAACGTCATTGTTTATCGTGCTATGGAAGCTTTTTTTTTTTTTTGACATCTTCCTATTCTTTTGTAAAAAAAACTGCCAAAAAAAATGCTAAAATCGATACTTTTTGTTCAAACCGGCGCCATTTTTGCAAAAAAAAAAAAAAAAACCTCCATAGCACGAAAGCCAATTATATACCGATCAATAATCTTTTTGTGTTTTTTGTTTCAGATCAAAATTGTGACCCCCAACGTGGACACCACATCCAAGTGCATTTTCTGCAACAATTGTTTCATCATTTTTATAGATATTAATTAATAAATAAATCGATCTTTAAAAAATTGTTTTGTATTCTTCAATACCCAATTAATATACAAAAAAAAAAACCAGACCGATTAGATTATTTTTTCTTTAAAAAAAAAAATCGCGAAAAACAGCGATTGTTCGGGCTGTCACACTGGAAAGCTTCCTTAAGGAAATTAAAGAAAAACTCTAAAGAGAAGGTCAAATAACTGAATAACATAGCTCAAAATTGTTGCAAAAAAACTTGTTCGACGATGGAAAATGTAAAACCGATATTTTACAAGAAATACACCGTAAGTAGAACCCGACAATACTTCGCATTCAAACTTCATTTTATGTTATATGACCTTGTATTCGTATGAGTACGCGAACATTATTGCGTAATTATGTGAATGAAAATGATGCACATCTGATATTGCTGGACTATTAAATAAGCCACAGTTTTATAATGATATATATTTGTAAATTTATAAATAAAAAGTTTTCATTGATTGAGCTAGCAGGAAAGAAAAAGCACATTATCGAAATGAATTAAGTGATGGTGTGACAGTTAAGGGGTTTTCTCACTCTAGATGCTATAAAAGGCTATCTTCAAGAATTTAAATAGGTTTATATTATAGACATTGATATAAAAGTTGTTACACTTAAGGCGAGAAATCCCTTTAGAATTTTCAAAAAATCGATGTTTTTAAATACATATTTCGAAAGTATGATACCCAAAGAATGTACTGACCAAAGGAAAACTCGAAATATTGAATATTTGCGGAGTTATCACATATAGTCTAGAGCGCAGGGTAAGTCACTGCAATTCATAGTTTTCACATGTTGAAACTTTAAACGCGATTATCTCTAAACTACTTTTTCAAAAAACGGCTCGTGTTGTAGCTCAAAAAGTGATTGACCGATTTGGATGAAATTTTGGGAGGTTACTCTCAGTAATATTATCGGAAGGATAATTATCTAAAGTTTGAAAGGTAGCGTGTAAATAAATAATTTTGTTGAGGTCAACCATGTCGAAAAAATGGTCGAAAATTCAAACTTTGGAATAAAAGGCTCCCAAATTTTCAATTTTGCACTTTTTCATCATTTTTTATGTATATCCTTCCCCTTAATGTATCAGTAAACGAATGACACTTATTAAATCTTTTTCGGATCAACAGAAAAAGATTGACACCTGCAGCACTTTTCGATGTCGCGGAAAACAGGCGTCCGAAGACCCTTAATAACGCCGCCATTTTGTTGGTCATACCAAGAATTTTTTTTTTGAACTTGACAGTTATAATAAACTCATGTCCAAATAAAAAAATGGTCAGATTATTTTATCCCCTCTAAAAATATTCCCGATGAATACCTATTTTTCACGCTCCTAAAGGGATCTCTCGCCTTAGTAAATACACTTTCGAAATACATTTAAAATTGTATTTATTTATTCAAGTCACTATTTATACACGAAAATAATAGTTAAACAATGTCCTAAAAAAATATATTTAGATACTAGACATATAAGTTTACAGAATCAAGTAGGGGAATTTCGACAGCTAAAAAAAATGGTGGACCTGCGAATTTTATTTTCGATTTTCATTAAAAATTTTCATTGTTCGTTTGGGCCCTTACCGAAATTTGGTATAAATCTTTCTAACCTTATTGTCTAAAACGTGGGCTGAATTTTTGTTTGAAAATAAAAAAAGTTATTTCACAATGAAGCCATTTCTTTCGGAAAATTCAATGTTTTTGTTTCAAAGCGTACCATTCCCTTAATTTTCAACATATCTCTCAGTTGTAATAAAACATACTCTAAGGCTCAGAAGTAGTAAATAAATCTTTCGTTTTAAAAAAGAATCATGAAAATCAGCAATGTTTTCCTTACCTAAAGATATCTCCTCCCTTAAGCTTTTAAAAAACAATATCAAATAAACTCCGCTATCTTCGCTGTGTTATTCAAAAATTAATATTCAAAAACGGCGGCCCTATGGCACGGTCGACCACACTGCATTTTTAAAACTGGTATACCTAAAAATCTAATCGATCGATACTATTGAAATTTTGTTTAAATCTTTCTAACCTTATTTTATAAAACATGATCCTAAATGTTATTGAAAATGAAGAAAAAGAAAGTATTTTTTGATTGCACAATGTAACTATTTTTTCGGAAAATTCAATCTTTTGTTTCAAAGTGTATCATTTCATTAATTTTCAGGATTTCTCATTTTTTCTTGGTTCATATTCTGCGTATGAGTGTTAAGGCGTTATACGCAGTTGCAAGGCCAAAAAAAGTCGTTTTTACACGAATTTTTTCTGGAAAAGGATTTCATTTGGGCAAAAAGAAAAGTATCAGGCAGTGTAGTGGCATCTTTTAGCTTTAGATTGGCATTTTTGATTTTCAAAAATATTCATTAACATTGCCCCTGTAGGAAGTGTTCTGGAGGTCTACGAAAAAGAAGTGTCAGGCGGTGAGCAAATAATCTCCGGTTTGGATTATCTAAAATGAAAAAACCGAAAAGATTCTTTTAGGGGATAGATGAATCCAGGTATTGATCGAAGGAATAGTCGAAATTTGAATTTTTGACAAAATGGTGGCTCCGGAACGAAACAATTTCGATTTTCCACCAAATTTTTTTCGTTAAATCGTTGAAAAAAAATATAAATATTTATCGGAAATCTTATTCCTTCGATCAATACCTGAAGAATATATCTGGCATGGTTGTGTTAAAATTGCAGACCGATCGGTTGAGCCGTTTTTGAGAAATCGTGCTCACCGACTTTGAAAACATCGTTTTGAGAAAAACGCGTTTGGAGTTTCAACAGTCGTTCACACATATTTAAGATTTGCTTTGTAGCGCCCCGAGCGTCGGAAAATATTCTCACATACTTGTACATTCCGAAAATGCAATAAAAAAAATCGATTTTTTGAAATTTCCTACTGCGTATAACGCCTCAAAAGACATCGTGGTCGCTGCGCTGATGAGAGAGACAGCATTAGCGCACATGCTTAGCACACTTCATGCCTGACGTAGCACAGGTGCCAGAGAGAGACAGCCAAGAAATAATGACGCTTAACCATTATATTAAGGCGTTACCCCCACTTGTAGCGCAAAAAAGGCCTATTTCAAGAATTTTTTAAAAGAAAACTACAAAACTTTTGTAATCGATCAATATACCATCTTAAAGAACACATCTTGAAGAACTTTCAGTAATTTTTTTATTGAAAAATATTACATTGTTTAGTGGCAAATGGCCGTCAATGAAATAATGTTTTTATATACACGGTTTGCGGTGACCAACATTGCGGCGAAGTGGATCATCTGAAAAAAACATGCGGATGGATTTAGTCAAATATAAGTATAAACTAGTCTTTAATCGAAGGATTTTAAAAAATATTCATTTTTCACCAAATGGCGGGCAGTCAAAGTTAATGGTTCGATTTTAACGAAAAAAAACGGCCGTTTTTTTGCTATAAAACGGCCATTTTTTTTCGAAAAAAAAAATCGAACGATTAAAGACTACATTTTTATGTATTAAATAAGCCTGCAAAATTTCAAGAAGATCGGTTCATTAGTGTTCGAGTAATCTTGGTCACCGACTTGAGAAATGCCATTTTGAGAAAAACGCGTTTAAAGTTTCAATTTCAGCTTACACGAAGAACGGATTCTTCTCTTTCAACGCTCATATCTCAGTCAATTTTGTTCGGATCGACTTGAAATTTTCAGGACATATTCTCAGATACTTATACTTGAAAAAAATTAAATAAAAAAAAAACGATTTTTTCAAAACCGCAAGTGGGGGAAACCCCTTAATGCGTCCGTCTTCGAACAAGTCCCCAGTGTGGAAAAATCACTTAAATGGCCTGAAAAATTAGCTTAATTTAGGCGTTTCAGGATCGAGTAGATATATTGAAATGAAACCAAATCTATCGAAAGTAGATAACTTCCTTTCGATCAGACGAGAAAATGTCGTCGGATATTTCACTGGTCTGTGTGTTTAGCGCGATGTCGATTCGAAGTTCAAGAGTGACCGGAAAAGTTTAACTTCCTGTGGCGACAGGATCGCGCACCACTTGACCATTAGCGTAGCCAATATTTTTTCTAGGTGGGGCTAGGGGAGGCTAGCCTGACCAAAAAGTGGTTTTGTTGACAATCTTTGGAAAACATAATTGGCATAATAGTCGATAATCACGTAATACACGTAAAATAGGAAGCTCTAATCACACGTTCGAGTTAATTTTTGCAATAACATAAAAAACGGTCGACCAGTTTTTCATCATCCTTTTATCAGTTACCAGCCTTTAAACTTTGCTTTCAGTAAGTACTCAATTGAATAAGTGATAGTTTACTATTTTTTTCTGCACATTGGCCCAGCCCTTTGCAGTTGGAATTTTTATTTCACAAAGTCATTCTTTATGTTCAGCCTCATGGGAGAACAACTCTCACAGCCACCGGAGCTTACTGGGAGTGCTATTGCTACTTGGAAAAGTTTATATAAGCTAGGGCATCGCTCTTTTTTAATGTACTTTTTTAAATTTCCAGGATTTATTTTATTATTTTGAAATGAAAGTATGTTTTTCATTACCATCGTTTCAGCTTCTAACGGTGACGTATCAATTGTTAAGATTAAAAAATAATTATCGATGATATCCTTTCCGTTCTTCATATCGAATTTCAAAAGTGCATCGACTGCATGAGCCCACCGTAGATTATCGAGGCGGCATTGTTGATCTTCCAGTATTCTTCTGGCTGTATATTGGCCGGGAAATCTAATGCATTGCTTCTGCCTATGGTTAACTCAATTATGAAATTTGAATATGTACTCAACTTACGTAATGATTGAGCTACTTTTTATGCAAATTACGAAATTACGACGAAGGAAATTATTTCCTTATGCTTGCTTGGCTGAAATTTAAGAAGGTTGAAAGGTGAGCCCCAATCCCAGATTAAAAAATATATATGTTATTGTCTAGACAATACTGAGTGTTTATGAATTTTTTAAAATTTCTTCATCACAAAACACCAGCAATAAAAAATAGTTAGTAACTTCTCACTTTGGACCCTAAAAAAGGCTATTTTCAAGAATTTTTTGATGGGTTTATATTATAGATATTGATATTAAAGTTGTTACATCTCATAAATACAGTTTCGAAATATATTTTAAAAATGTTGATTATTTAAGTCACTATTTATAGACGAAAATGGTAGTGATCAAAATGTCCACAAATAATTGTAGGTCTGCGCTGCTGATGAAATCTCGGAGATGGATCATCCGAAACAAAAGGACCAAACGGTTTTAGATTCAGTATGTTAATGGCTGTAGTGCATATCATACGAATTTTGATATATGCAAAAATAACAAAATGGCGGACATTTTTCGAAAAAACAAAAAAAAACGTTTTTTTACCGGTTGTGACAAAAAAAAGGAAAAATAAAAAAAAGTACTGGATATGCGCTATAGCTATAGTTGTAAAGAATATGTGGTTAAAATTTCATAAGGATCGGTTCAGTAGTTTCAAAGATTTTATCAACAAGCCGTCGAAAAACGTTCCTCCAAGAAACACGCGTTTAAAGTTCGTTTGGGTTACATAAATACATAAAAACATTTTTTTACGTATTTCGAAAGTGTATTTATTAAGTCCAGCCACTTTTACATGAATATTTATAACATAAACCTATCATAAAAATTCATGAAAATAGCCTTTTTTAGCCCCTTAAGTGAGATGACTCCTCAATGTTCGCGAAGTTGGCTTATTTCAACAACACTTAATGTTAATTAATGATAATAACAAATAAACTCGTGACATACCTATAAAAAGCCATAGTTATGAATGACTCAAAGTTTTATTCTGACTATGAGTTGTACGAACCATTCACTGACGCGGTTTTTTCATAGTAATCATCGATAATGTTATACTTTTCAAGTTGGTAGCAACTCAAAAGTTTTTTTTATTCACGTAATAAAATTACAAAAATGCATAATTTTGCTCTTTGATTGTACATTTTATGAAAAAAATAGCACCTACAAAATGAATCTATATATGAGGGATCTCCGTCAATTCAGCCACTTTTTTTTCGACCATCTAAGATCTGCCCCATAAGTGGTTATATCAAAGTACTACTAAAAGGCATTCTATGCGAATTTTTTCAGATTTTTAAATTCAACATTTTAGATAATGCCGTTTTTTTCAAATGAATATATCTCGGAAACTAGAAGTAACTGAAAAAAATGTCTGTACATAAAAGTTGTAGTTTTGTGTTAGCTTTCGAGCGGACGACTCGAAATAATTTTTACGTTCCGGTAACGCTGATTTTTTAGCAAAAAAGGGGGAAATTATTTTTTAAATAAAAAAACGGCCATTTTTTTTGGCTGAAAAATTACAGTCTTCCGGTATGTCTGCCGATATCGCAAAAAAATCGCCAGAGTGGCACGGAGCGAGGTTCCAGTATGAAAAAAATTTATTTGTGTGGCTTCATTTTTTTTAACCCTAGAACCCCGATGCGTGGCACTCTGGCGATTTTTTTGCGATATCGTCAGACATCCTGGAAGACTCTGTAATTTTTTCAGCCAAAAAATTGGCCGTTTTTGAATAAAAAAATAATTTCCCCTTTTTTGGTAAAAAATCAGCGTTACCGGAACGTAAAAATGATTTCAAGTCGTCCGCTCGAAAGCTAACACAAAACTACAACTTTTATGTACCGAAATTTTTTTCAGTTACTTCTACAATAGTTTCCGAGATATATTCATTTGCAAAATGAGCATTTTCTAAAATGTTGAATTAAAAAATCTCATAAATTCACATAGATTGCCTTTTAGTAGTACTTTGATATAACCAATTATGGGGCATATCTGAGATAGTCGGAAAAAAGTGGTTGAATTGATGGAGACTTCTTTATATTTTGGTTGAGGGTCATTAAAAAAAATCCTAAACTGTAATTGGACTCAACTGAACCCGTCTGTAAATAAATTCAAACTCTAAAACTCTTTAAATAAATAACTGTAACTTTAACTTTAATAACTTTAAATAAATAACTTTAACTTTAACTTTAAATAAACTCAAACTTAAATATACTCAAAATGGACTCAACTGGACCCCTCTTTAAATAAAATTCATCGATTATTTGAATTTAATTATTTTGGATCGATTTTTCTTTGGGATGGGGTGGGGCCGCCGCGATATCTGGGGGGGGGGGGAGGGTTGCCCGACCCTCCCCCCTCTTAGCTATGCCAATGGTCTGGGCCTTTAACATTTCTAGATTCTTCCGGGTTAATAATTAGGAAAGTGAAGTCTTTTTCCTCCAGGATTAAAGTATCGACTATTTTTTTGTATTTTGTCATTCTTTTTATTTTGTCGCTTTTTTATGCGGATGATGCGATTCAGTGGCGATACATGAGTATGTAGGGGCTTGATGGATACCGTGAGTTGTTGAGTCGGAAGTCTAGATTAACGACTTTCGGCACGATCCCGGTCACCGTTGGGTGGTACATGTGTGTGAGAAGCGACGGCGTCGATCGTTGGTCGGTAAGTTGCCTTCAGTCGGTAAGACTGAGAGTCGGTAAGTTGCCTTCAGTCGGTAAGACTGAGAGAGCGAGATTGAGAGAGCGAGAGCGAGAGAGAAAGTGGGAATCGGAGAATTGCGATGTTCCTCGATCAGTAAACGATGTTGTATCCATGCTGCTCAATCGAATAGCTTGAAGGAGCTGCCGCAAGGAGTGGAGCTGTATACGCGTAGCCGTACGGTGCGATCTGGTTACGAAAAACAAAAATGACTCAACTTTTTGCAAGTGGACAAAAATCAACTTAGTACTAATTTTAATGAATATTCTTGCTGTATTAAGGTGTCTGTTTTTCGAAATAAGAATTCAAACTCTTCTGAATGGACGGTAAATTTTGGCGCCGAATTAATCAGTATTGCGTAAGTTACAAATGGATGTTATTAGAATAATATTAAGCAGGCGTGGACATTTTTATCACAAAATCTTTGGATATATTCGAGGAATCGTAATATATTCCAACAGTGACTTAGTGGTACTTTAAAATTATTTTTCAAGTAAGTTGAAAAAATCAAGAGTATAATGTATAGTGCCATGGTATTTGATCTCCTTAATGAGTTTTCATTTGTTCATGCCCGAAAATGGTACATTAATCTTTAACGTCATAAAAATGCTTACGAATTACAAACAATACAATTTACAAACATACGCTTGTCCAATGTCATTAAGTCATTAGACGCGTCTTCAAAGTACAAAATAAAATTAGTAAACATGCAAGCCTCGCTCGTTGAATAGTGATGGGCGAATGCTTTAGATATCGATAGAACAATATAGTCCAAGTATTTATAATTACGCTACAAGTAATTACAAGCCCGTGGAAAACAATTTCTAATAATACAAAACAAAATCAGCAAAACGATTTCAATTATCGATGTAGAAATAACAAATATGTAATCATTGACTCACATGAGGCAGAGCTGGGGCTGAATACGCTATGTGAGAAACCGGAGCTATCAGGGGGCTTGCGATTGGAGTTGCGAGTGGTGTCAGTTTTGCAGTGGACGCTGGAGTTTTTAGAGTTGATATAAGAGCGAGTGGTTTTGGTGCTGGTTTTGGTTCGGGTGCTGGTGCAGCTGCCACGATAGCCACAAACGCAGCTAACAATACCTGTACAAAACGGGTTCAAGAGGATTATATTTAATTGAACAGTATGTTCGAATTGACGGAAAATCAAAAGCCGATCCGGACATAAGTAAATGTTTCTTCCGCTTTACTATAACTGTACCGATGAAAAAAAAACCTTCCCAAAAATCTGGGGAAGCAATAGTGAATATTTCCCTTTGATATTTACTCGACAACTCTTATTCCCAATAGGAGGAAACAACATTTGTGAAAAAAAGCAAGTAATATCGGTGGTATTAACTTTTCATTCGTACATAATATTGCTGCTTTGATAACTCACATATCGAAACATGACGAAGATGTGTTGTTTCGTGGATGCAAGGATGCGACGAGTAGTTTTGCTTCCGTTATTCTGAGCTAGGAAGCTCTGGATCCCCTCGTACTTATAGAGGCCTGGAAAGATCCTCCTTGTCGTAAAAACTCGACTCGTCCTGTATATATGTATATGTATATGTATATAAGACAAGGTGTGTCTGTGTGTGTTTTTTGTCTGCCGACGGGAGCGCGGGAAATATATAAACATACAGGGCTGCAACAGGGGCTGTTGCACTCCCGGCATATGCAGTTGGCTGCATCTGAAAACCTACTAAGCTTGCACCTCGAACCACTGTGAACCTTCCTTCATTTGCAAACTCGTTTCGCCACTTGTTATCAGAACGAACGCGACGATTTTATCGATAAGCCCTGCATACCAAATCTCCAATTAGCATCTTTAGAATACCATAAAATTTCGTTCAAATTTATTTATTGAAAAGTCAGTTTTTATATCGAACCGATTGTACAGATATAAACAGCGAAAAAAAATGCCTCGAGCACTTCGTCATTGAATGTGATTTGATTTAAATAAATCAGATTTAAATTTATTTACCATCAAATCTGCAGGTGAAGAAAATCTTTCGGTTCAATATGGAGCGAGAATTGTTAATAAATTGTATACAGAGAATTCAAGCGTTATGCGAAAAAAGACTAATAGTGCAACAAATAGGCACTCACGATTAAATATAGACGAACGATTGGGCGAAGAAAATATTGGACATGGTTATTCATAACGTGTTTTCTATTCATTTATTATTATGACACTTCGGACAGTGAACCAAAAAATATCTTGTTGCACATAATTGCTCGTAGAAATGTGAAAAATGCGTTACCGCGGCCATTGTTTTATTGTTACCCGGTAAATTCCTATCTAGTTGCGTAGGCTTTCTTGGGTCAGACATCTCTATATGTGGTGTATATCCCCCTATACATTACTGTTCTCTATAAGGTAGGTAGACTTTACGCTGTATATCTATGGAACGCTTTCGTCCTACGCTCAGGTTCTCTCTATGCGCATTACGGTGACCCACCGGGTTGCTACTTCGTACGCGAATAATAGAAATAATACGGGAGGGTAGTAGAGAATGTTACGCAGCTTGAAGTAGACACGGCCACCCGTGGACAGGCATTTTCAAATGATTTTCATTTGTTAAGCCAGCCAGCCAACGGGCAAATCTAATTTTGTCCACTGCGAGCGTGGAATCAATACAACGGAGTTGAGGCGTTAGGCTACTGTGAAAAAAAAAAAAACGAACGCTCGTTGACACATGAAAATTTGATTAATGAAAAATGGCTCAATCTTCATGAATTTTTTTCGAGGTCATGAAATAATCGTATCATTTTTTTAATTTTGACACTATGTTATTACCACGTTCAAGTTTTAAGAAATCTATTTTTTAAACAAAACAAAATGGTGCCGTTGTAAGGTATTCCTTTAGGCGTCTTTTGAAAAACTGCTCATGTTATAGCTCAAAAAGTTATTGATCGATCTGCCTGAAATTTTGGGAGGTTTCTCACTATAAAATTATTCGAAGGATATACCTAAAGTTTTGAGGTTATCGCGTAATTAAATTACTTTTTACGGGTAAAAATTGTCGAGAAAATGGTAAAAAATATATAAATTTGATTACAAAGCCTACTTCATTTTTAATTATATTCTTTTTGATATTTTTATTGTATATCCTTTCAATAATGTTATAGTGAGGAACCTCTTAAAATTTAAGCCAGATCGATCAATAACTTTTTGAGTTATAACATGAGCAGTTAAAAAAATGGGCAAGAGGGATACCTTATAACACTGTAATTTTGTTTTGTTTGGACTTTTTTGTTTTTAAACTTGAAAGTTGTAATCGAACAATGTCAAAATGTTTAAATGATGCGATTATTGTATCAACTTTAAAAAAATGAGCCCCTCACGTTCGAAGGTTCTTCATGAGATTTGTTATAACTTCGTTAACTTTTAATATTTTTACATTTTTAATTTTTAATATTTTGAATACAATTTGGTACTCAACACAGTTAATGGACAAACAAATAAATGTCCGAATGATATAACAATCGTCCCATTTTTTTCATCAAAATTAATTTTTCGAATAACCCTGACTTTTGACTCGTAACAGGAGCCTAATCCTGTAATGATAAAACTTGACTGTTTTTAAAGATTTCCGCTATTTTTTCAAAATAACGTACCTACTAATAACGATATCTAGGAAGTACCTCAGTTATAAATTCGTCTAAATATGTTTAAAGTCGGCCAATTATCCATCAATTGATTTTATGCCTTCCAAGTGTAACCATAAACCATCAACGAAGGGCCTATTGAGCGAAGCCTTACAAAATCGCGAAATATCATTATCTCCCATTTATTTCAGTTTCTGCTCCGTCGTGATTCAAATAGCTTTCTAGCGTCATGCGTATTCCTAGGTCTTTCATTCAAGTAATTTTTCTCGCGTTGAAACACTTCTACACATTAAAAGCTTGCATCTCGACTACTGTGATACATTTCCAATGAGTCGCGACACTTACGTAAAAAATCACTGCAGGATACTGGGTAACATAAGTTATATTTATACGGATTTGTTTTTATTTTATTTTTATTACGCTTGTGTCCATTCGAAATCACAAGTTAAGCCGACTACGGGAATCCGAGAGCCGTTCGTACAAAAAGTGCCCTTGTCCGTTTCATGATCGTAGTGAAAGCTGTCCAAGGGATCGGCCTTTTTACGTAATACCTTTTTTGTTGCATTTTTTCTTCGTCTCTAACTTAGAAATTGAGCATGACCATCCGAATGACCTTGGGCATTAGACGATAATTTCTTACCTGAGACATCCGGTCGCAGGAATTTGCTTGAATATTTTACTCTAACAATACGGTTATAAAACTTTTATATTCATTTCTTACGAGAACCTGTCAAAAAATGTTTCTTTTTTCGTTATAAAAAGTCGCAGACGATTCATATGCCCAAGCTTTCACAAAACGCGTTCACTTATTCTTAAGGGGTCTTGTCACTTCAGACGCTAAAGAGACTATTTTCATGATTTTTTTTATAGGTTTATATTATAGATATTGAAATAAAAGTTGTTACACTTAATAAATACACTTTCGAAATACATTTTTTTTAAATAACATGTATTTATGTAACCCAAACAAACTTTAAACGCGTTTTTCTCGAAACAACGTTTTTCGATGGCTTGTCGATAAAATCTTCGAAACCACTGAACAGATCTTTATGATATGTTAACCACATATTCTTTACAACTATAGCTATAGCGTATATCGAGGATTTTTTAAATTTTGATATTTACTATTTTTCCCCCAAAATCGGTGAAAAAACACGTTTTCTTCGTTTTTTCGAAAAATGTCCGCCGTTTTGTTATTTTTGCATATAGTCATTAATATACTGAATCTAAAACCGTTTGACTTTTTGTTTCGGATGATTCATCTCCGAGATTTCATCAACAGCGCAGACCTACAATTTTTTAGGACATTTTTTTAACTAACATATTCGTTTATAAATAGTGACTTAAATAAATATAAACAATTTTTTAAAATGTATTCCGAAAGCGTATTTATTAAGTGTAACAACTTTTATATTAATATCTATAATATAAACCTATAAAAAAATTCATGAAAATAGCATTTTTTAGCGTCTAAAGTGAAAAAACCCCTTAAGTTTGTATACTTAACAAAATGGAAAATTTATAATAACGTAAATTCTAATGAAGTCATTAACATACTGAATCTACAACCGTTTGATTTTTTGTTTCGGATGATCCATCTCCGAGATTTCATCAACAGCGCAGACCTACAATTTTTTAGGACATTTTTTAACTACCATTTTCGTTTATAAATGGTGACTTAAATAAATAAAAACAATTTTTTTAAATGTATTCCGAAAGCCTATTTATTAAGTGTAACAACTTTTATATTAATATCTATAATATAAACCTATAAAAAAATTGATGAAAATATAATTTTTTAGCGTCTAAAGTGAAAATGACCCCTTAATGAAAAATGGAAAATTTCTAATAACGACCTAGTCAAGTCGAATAAAGCATTGAAGAAGCTTCATAAATACGCCATTTTCTGAAAAAAACAAGTCAAAATTTATTCGTGCAATGCAAATGCCCCAGTGATGAAAATATTTCAATGTAACGTATTATTATTGATCGTTTACGTGGCGTCGAAGATTTACGATGAAAATGATGGTGAAAGGAAATTAATGCCGCGTTGCGGAACGGAGACCATGAACTTGGTACCGTTTAATCACCGGGAGAGAAATGTTCTCGCTGATCTTATGCAGCCTTTAACGCCACGCGATATGAAGGACTTTGAAGCTTTGTTCTATCCCAACGGTTTTCATTCAATCCATTATTTTGCAGGTACTGACTCTATGATATATTATTGCATAACCAATTAAGGGCTGTACATAAATTATGTAACGCAATTGGGGGGGGGGGGGGGGGGGGGTGCTTCGGCCAGGCGTTACGGTATACGTACGTGAGGGGGGGGGTCCAGTTTGCGTTACGTCACGATTTTAGAACTGCCAGAAGTGGCAAAATTCCTGCATGTTCAAGTTTTTCATTTTAAACTCGCGCGCAATTTTACCGCGGAACGTTGACGGTTTTCTATACGAAGTGTCATTTAAGGGAAGTTGTACAGTAGCTTTCCCACTTTCCTCAAGCAGAATTCGAGTAAAAAAAATACTTTGTTTTTTACCATTCTTCGTAGTACACATATTGAAAAATATGTCGGCAACACTTTTATTCACAAGTCGAAAAATTGACGGAGTTACAGTTACTTTAGGGAGAACAGGTAGCGCGACCGGTTAGTGTCCTCAGTCCCTACAGGTGAGGCATCGTTCACAATAGATGTAGTGCACACTGACAAGGAACATCCCTCGGGTGTCCGCCTCCGATTTTGTTGAAACTCATATATGTGATAGAGCATCAAAAATTTTGATACACGTATTTTTTTTCATCGGCGGAAAAACGGTTTTGAGGGGTGAAACGCACCCTCGAAAATGGGGATGTTTTTTCGTTTTTCGTCGATAACGTTTTAACGGTATGAGATATAAAAAAAATTCAAATTGCAACAATGTTTATTTTTTCATGTACTATACATTGGAGATGAGAACGATACCATTATCGACGAAAAACGAAAAAAACCCCTATTTTCGAGGGCGCGTTTCACCCCTTAAAACCGTTTTTCCGCCGATAAAAAAAAATACGTATCGCTTACTTTTCGGTGCTTTATAACATATCCAAATTTCAACAAAATCGAAGGGTGTCACCTGAGGGATGTTCCTTGTGAGAGAAAAGTGCATGGTATTTACAACAAACGCGCATGGTAAAAGAGAGTATAGTCGAATTCCATATAGTTTATTGTCAGCGCAATCATAATGTGGTTAACATAACTATAAGCAGAAAGTATAGGTAAACATGCAACTTTGGTGGCGTGCTCGATTATCTTTTATCCCGGAAAAAACTACTAGCTATTGTAAAAATATTAACTGAATTAACTATATCGATATTCTAAAGTCTTTCACAGTAGTAAACTGTTATTTCAGGGATACTAGATAAAAAAACACACTACCAAAACAGCATGATTAGATAGACGCTTCTAGTTGTGTTAACCATATTATGATTGCGGTAGCAATAAGCTATATGAATTTTACTATGCCCACTTCTACCACCGGCGTTTTTTTATATTATAAATACTATGGACATTTTTCTCAGTTCAAGTTTGCACTATTTATATGGTTGACATTAACACTTGTTGAGTATATACTGTTACAAGATTTTACGAAAAGTGACTATACGAACAACATTACGGTAATCGTATAGTGAAGACGGAAATCATTTGTCAATAAAGTAGAGACAGCGGTGGCACGCTATGATTTTTTATGACGGCTCGAATACAAAAAAGGGCCTTGAAAATAGAAAAAAAATTCCAAACTGTCGGCACTTTGTGAAAAAACGGCTACGATAGCTACATTTGAACACATATCGCAAAATTGCGGACTTTTTATTTACAGATAACTCTTCATAAAGATATCGCTGGAACAATGAAGAGCATTTTTTATTTTCGACGTCAAATCAAGGCATATATCTCAGTTCATTTTGAAGATTTTTTCATAAAAATTGGTATAAAACTAGATGAATAGATACTTGATAAAATGAGTATAAACCTGATCCATTCATAATTAGTTATTTCTTTGAAAAAAAAAAACGCAATTATTGACGACAGAGCACCCGTTACGTAACGCAATGGGTGGGGGGGGGGGGGGGGTATAAATTGGCAAATTTGGCGTTACGTAATTTGTGTACCCCCGTAAATCTTCTTCTATCATCGAATTGTTTACTCTAACGAGTGGTCCTTGCCTTATAACGATAACGGGTGTAACATTACACTTTAATAGAATTTTATTAAAACGCCACAGTTCGTTGATCCGTAGCAGTAGATACCACATGTGTTCATTGACAATAACCGTTGTAAACATACGTATATTCGTTTATTATATATATGGTTATACTTTTATATCCTGTACTATTTATATTATTATCGCGGATCGGCCATCGACTGTCATTCAACCCTTATTCATTGACAAGATGGATAATTAAACGATATCACGTTGAAACCATTTATAACTGGTTTCTAAGAACCTTGTGAATCTTCTCGTTTTTTGAAGAGGTTAGCCTACTATGGCGACCCGAAAATCAGATCTATTTAAAGAAATTAATTTTGAAGGAATAAGTAAGATGATTGAAAAATCGTTTGGACATTTATTTGCGTGTACATTAACCAAGTTGTGTACCAAATTTCATAAAAAAAATAAATAATTAAAGGGGGGGGGGGGGGTAGGTATTTTTTAACAGGGTGGTCTAGACATCATAGCTGAAAGCCCTTTGCTTGATGGGCCTGGTATCGATGATTCAGGGTGAGTATATGAAAAAAAGACTCGTTTATTGATGTTTAATTTTTTGTTTTCTAATGTAGACATTGTTGAACGTTTAAACGCGTTTTTCTCACACTTAGCATTTTCCAAGTCGGTGAACTCTCTAGCCCAAAATCTACTGCACCGATCCTCTTGATATGTTGCACACTCTTCGTACACAAAAATTACGAGGTAACGCTGTCGAGTTTTTAACATTTTTTATAATTTTAATTTATTTTACAAGAACAAAATTTCCGATGTCTTAAAATGAAAAATCGGTATTTTGACTTCTGAGTGCAACCAAAAATGTAAAAGATCAATAAAAAATCCTCACAGCGTTACTTTAAGGAACTTATCAAGTAATGAAATCTTTTTGGTTTTTCTTTAATTCCAGATGATGCAGTGATGACTTATTCGGTTCACTGCAATGTAACTTTTTCTCGAGGTGTTTGCGAAGATTTGGCTCATCAATTATCAATGGCTCATTTTTGTATAATCATTAGTGAAGATTTTACAGAATATTCTTCAAATGTCCTTTTATTATATACTAATTACATAAATAAATATATATTAACTGTGTCGTAAAAAAAAATTATCGTAAATATGTTCTTTTTATGGCGAATTAACCTTGCCTTCACCCCTCAAGGAAGTTATAATGAATATCGTGAAGGACCTTTAAGCCGAAGGGGCTCCACGGTGCACTTGATTTTGGCCACCCGGTTGATGTGAAACAAAAGAAAACCATTTTTTTTCTCAGATAGATAATACTGGCAAGGACGTGACCGAGCTCTTTTTTGTTATGGTGTTTGAATCATCAAAAAATGTCGATTTTTTATCTTTGATGTTTCGAGTAAAAATTCCATCATTATTGTGAATAACTAACGAAAAAAAATGTTACGAAGAAAAACGTCGGTGAAGACTAAACTACTATTACACTAAATGAGTGTACGAAATTTCGAGTCAATCCGTTCCTTACATGTCATGAAATCGTGTACACCTTGTGAAAACACATAGTTTCGAGAAAAACGCGTTTTTTCTCTAGTAAAAAAGTTTTACTAGGAATTTTTTTCTCTTCAGTCTGAGTCGCTTAAGGATGTTGAGTCCCTATGAAATATGTCAATTTTAATTGTTCAATAAATAGCTTCTTAATCGTCATGAAATTTTTACACGACCTCCTGAATACTTCATGTAAAAACATACCAAATTTTCAGAATTCTATCATCATTACTTCAACCTCCTTAAGGGTTGAAATAAAAAATGATAAGAAAATTCGGAAAATTTGGTCTGTTTTTGTATGAAGTATTTAAGAGGTCGTATTAAAATTTCCCGACGATTAGGAAGCTCGTTATTAAAAAATTAACATTTTTGTAAGAACAATTTTTAAAAGAAATAAAAAAATGTATCAATAAACTTCGTTTTGTTTCCGTTGCTTTCAGTATATTGTAGATATTATAAAATTGAGAGGTCAGAAAAAAAACTTATTGCAAAGTTACATCAGTTTCCATAAAACAACATTTAATTTGTGAATGTTAATTGTTCAATAACGAGCTTCCTAATCGTCGTGAAATTTTTACACGACCTCTGAAATACTTCATACAAAAACATACCAAATTTTCAGAATTTTATCATTATTTGCGATTTGGGACTCAACATCCTTAAAGGGACGAACGAATGCCCGTCATTTTCACAGTAGCCTAACGCAGTTTTTAAAAAACCTAAATCAATCGTCTTTTGTTGATTTTCTCCTCCATTCGTTGCAATTGGTCAGAACAGATGAAACGTTTTCAGATTTGTTCTAATGCATTGTTCATAATTTTAGTAAGTTTAGAATTTTCTTACGTTTGCTCATTCAACCTATAAAACGCAGCCTAAATAAATCGGCCTTTTTGTACGAGGTCTGACGATTTCTGACATTACACGGCATGTGGGGAGAAGGATGAAGTGTGAGAAGAAATTCTGTGAGGATTCTACACGAGAGCGTCGTAAGATACAGGAACGGAGCTATAGACGTTGTGCACCGATTTTTGCCGAGTCTGAGACCACGAGGGTTCGTTAACCTGCGGCACGCTGGAGACCTTGGGTTCTCTCTCGTGACGCCCGAGCTGCTCCTTATGGCTCGCGAGAAAACGAGCCCGATCCACTCGGGCATAGATCCAGATCGAGAGAAAAAATGTACCTGCCAAGGAAGACAGTAAGGGATAGCGAGCGAGCGAGACGCGGAGGGGGAGCCCAGGAATTGTGTGCAGATTGCCGATAGCGAACGTACTATTTACTTGTACTGCATCGTATATACAAGGCGATGCAAAAAATCAACAAAATTCAGGGTTGAAGTAAAAACGTCATCAACAAAAATCAGTTCCGATTTTAACTTGCAGGGAAAATATGAAAAATGATGTTGCCAAGTAGTCCACGTTTGTATGGGAGACGTGAAAATTAGATTAAGGTAGTACGAGTAGGCAATCTTGATTTCTATAGATTTTGTTCAAATTTTAACCAGCCTTTGTTTATATCATTATGTATGTTTGGGTGAAATTTTGAGAGCAGTCGACTATCTAGATTGGGAGATAATGAGCTGAAAATTTCAACTTTTAACACTGCAGGGTCTGCATTGAAATTTCGACACATCAATTTTTCGTAAAAAATATTTGTCCCCTATAATAAAAAAACATATGGCAATACCGCATCTTTCCACGTATCCAATGATGTGAGTTTGCGCGGTATATTTAAAATAATACTGCAACAGAAATTTTTATATTGGAAGTGATTTTTAATCGAACAAAGTTTCTAATTAGTTATGAATAAACCAACAATTTTATTTGTTAATAAAAATAACATAAACAATATAAAGTATTAATATTTATAATGCAAACATTTTTTTATGACAAAATTTTTAACTTTAGGTACACGATTATTATTTTTTTCTCGAAATATTGAACAATACTGCTCTGGGGTGTTTCCATATTCCTTCTTATTATAAGGGACAAACATTTTTTACGGAAATTAATTTTGTTTAAATTTCAATGCCGACCTGGCAGTGTTAACAGTTGCAATTTAAAAACCCATTATCTCCGAATCTAAATAGTCGACTGTTCTGAAATTTCACTCAAACATGCATAATGATATGAACAATGTCTGGTTAAAATTTGAACAAAATCTACAGAAATCAAGATTGCGCGCTCGTACTATCTTAAATTTATGAATGATTGAATTACCGAAAAAAATGCACGTGCAATTATGAATTTTCAATTATTGGGCTCCGAAATTTTTTTTGTCCACTATTGAAATATCCTCCTTGTTAAATTATTGGCCCGATACCGTGAAACGGGGTTAAATTGACATTGAGCGTAAATTTGACAGGTTTGGGGATGCTTTAACGGAGCATCAAAATACGGTTTAAATGTGTTTAAATTTGTTGTTCAAGTTTATTATTATGTTGATTTTGATCTCATTGTCAATGAGAATTATAAGACTGATTGAGTGCTTATAATAGTACCCTAGACGCTTGATATTTTTATGTAAAACGTTTCATTTAAAGATGACAATTTAATTATAAAAAATTGTCGTTTTGCATTTAATTTCATGTACAATGCAGACAATTTTTATTTTTTTCTACTAACATGATGTCAAAGTAGCCCTTAATCTTTGATAAAAGTTGCATTTCAATGCCTTGTCGAAGAAACCCCACACTCGAGGTTACTTTGACAGTTGACAAATATATATAAAATTGCGAATATATATACGATGAAGATATATGAGAAAAATATATATGAAAAAAGTTAGAATTGAGGATGATAAAAGAAAGTTACCTACTAAAAACTTCCAAAACGTATTCAAAGTAACCCTATTTTACGGTAGCGTTTCTGAAACGATATTTATTTTTTCAAATAATAATGTTTTATTTTACACCATTGTTTACGTGTTGAGTGGGAGGTTCCTATTGTCATATTTGACTGTCTTTATATATTTGCGAAACTTTGAGAAATCCTGTATTGTCGGTACAGAAAAAGTAAGAATCGAGGCGATGGATGGTTAGGGACCTGTAGCTCTTTGGTCTTCTCCCCATGCTCCTCCAAGGGAAAAGATGGAATAAAATAAATAGAAAAACACGAGGAGCGAGGCAGAGGAGAAACCCCAAGAGTCCAAAGGAGGAAGCAGCCCACGAATCGAGAATGTTCGAGAAGCAGAAAGAGAATGCCACGCGGTACCTTGAATCTTTCAAGTCTTCCCTTTGAAGGTACAGTACGGTGGAGGTTTGCAACTCTATATGCGAACGATGCAGTCATAAAAATGCCGAGGAAAGGAAAAAGAAGTCAGACCTTCGGTTCAAGGTTTGTCGAAGTAAAGCACTTTCTGACAATGACCATGAATTCCTTCACTATCCCGTGAGACTTCTCTATTTTCTTTTCCCTCTCCATTCATCGATTCACTTTTATGCCTTGCCGTAAAACTTGTTTTTCTCCGCCTCTTTTGGAATCCATCCTCGACTATCATTATTTATAATTATAAATTATAATGATAATTATGAATTGATATTACGTCCAAAGATGTATCTTCAATCAAATAAGCGGTACTCTAAAAAAGTCAGCACGAATTTGTGTACTGCTTGATAATCTTGCGCGACCTTTAGCCAATGATTTAAGGGGCCAGTCCAGTTTGAAAATTTCAAATTTTCAATTTGAAAATGTCACTTGAAGAAATCGACGATGATGAGCAATCAGAAGGGATTTTGTACGGTGCAGGAATTGCCGATTGAGTTTAGGTAAGAGTTTTTCATAGTATAAACTTCAAACGCGTTTTACTCGAAACAACGTTTTCAAAATCTAGCTCCATCGTATCTCTGAAACTAATAAACCGATTCTCTTGAAATTTGAACCACATATTGTAAATATGATTCGCAACAAAATTGCCCTCGATGGTTTTAAAATTTTGATTTGTACTCTTTTTTTGCGAAAAAACGCGTTGTTTTTACTTTTTTCGTTTTTCATCTGCCGTTTTTTTATTTTTTGATAAAACTTTATGTCCGAGGGTCTTTGCACCCTTTGTAGCTGGTGTCATACTGAATATAATGGACTTTGATTCTTTTGTTTCAGACAAGCCGTTGCCGAGTTATTATGGAGCTACCTAGCCCACCTATTTTTGAGGCGTTACGTTAAACGATAGTTTTTGTACTTAAAAAATTAATCAAAATTAATCAAAATGAATTAAACATTTTGTAAAATGTATTTCAAGACTTTATTTATCAAGCCCAACAAATTTAATACTCATATCTTTTATAAAATCCACAAAAAAGAATCGCGAAAATAGCCTTTTTTTTCGTGGCTCCAAAGTGGACTGGCCCCTTAAACATATACAGTTATATATTATATATAAACGGAATATATTAAACATACACAATTTTACAATGATTGTCAATGCTAAAAGATTGAATTTTCCTTTAAAAAATGGCTACATTTTGCAATATACCCTGAAAAACTTTTTTTTTTTCAAAAACATTCAGGTTTTACACAATAAGTGTTTTACACGATAGGGCTAGAAACATTTATATCAATTGCATCACAATCGATCGATTAGTTTTAAAAATGCAGTTCAAAAGGCCGCGGCATACGTCCGCCATTTAAAAAGATTAATAAAAAGAATACCATGTACCAGTCCAAAGTAGTAAAAAACCACAGCCCGAGTCTCAAAAACGGTGAAAAAATCTTTCCTTTCCGAAAAAAATCACAAAAATCAGAAAACATTTTCCCCGCTCAAAAGTCTCTCCCCCTTAAGAGTCGGAGGTAAGAATGGGGAAAACAAGGGCGTGCCTGACCATACCACAAAAATAAGGTATAAGGCAGGTTCTTGGCGTCTCCGCTCTCACAAATAAATATACACATACGGGGCGGCAACTCGTCTGTGAGTGCCAAGCAAGCCCAGTCGAGTTCTTCTTCTTTTGCTTCGTCGTCGTTTCTCCTTTTATCTTCGTTATACCGTCGTCGTTATTACTGGCGACTTCGAGCCACAATGACGTAGGTAAGAGATGAGATTTTCTCGTTCTTTTTCACATTCGGTACCTCCGCGATTGCTCCTACAGAGATTCCTTCGACCACCTGTGGCTGTCTCGCGTATATCCTTCGTCCTGGACTCGGATACTCTTATACACACGACAAATAAAACCCGGGTTCACGTACGCTGCGTGCGCGTATGTGTGTGAACCTACAAAGCTAGAATTGCGCCGCTTGGTAACAACGATCATTTTGATAAAGTGGTTGCGATACGAGAATTTCTTATTTCCATCGTTTTTCCTATTTTTGTCATCCAACGTTCGTGGCTAATTTTCCGTTGATGCGGCAATTTTGCGTACGAGCTGTATCGACAGGTACAACAAAAACGACCGAGGAATTACACGAGATGGAGGATATGTGGTTTCTTTATTTCCATGTATGCCCTCGCGGGCTTCTTACATTTCCTCCTTTCTTTTATTCACAACAGTTTTCCTTACTCCTACGCATTGACGCTATAATCATCCTTTTGCCACTTGTCCATCCACAATATAATTAAACTTATAATTCAACTACGTACTTTTATAATTAAACTTATAAATAAAACTTATTTATCGAAAGATCAATTAAATCCGTGCTTTTATAATTAAATTATAATTAAAATATAATGCGTTTTATTGATACATTTTTGAGTTTATTAGTGAAACGTATAATTTATTTGAAAAGTACGCAAGGGTGGTATGAAAAGAAAGTAAGGGTATCTCAAAACGACCGGACCTTTTTCTCAGGTCATTTTGAGACACGGTTTATATAGGAATCCTAATAACGTGATTCTGTAATTTGGTTTTGAATGGAGACCTTGATTATAGAGGACCGTTGTGGAAAATCTCGACATTTTTCTTTACGTAAACAAATTTAAAAATCATGTCGTTTTTTTAAGTATATCAATAGATAGATGATATTCTTTTTAGTAAGGAAGTTATTTCGATTTTTCATGTACTTGCGTATATACTTAGGTGAAAAATAATATTCTTCGTGTAAGGAAATAAATTGTGTTTTATTATGGATATCATTTTTTTCTGACGTAGAATATGTAAATTGTTGACAATTTTTTTCGAGCGAAATCATTTATGTGCATGAAGCAATCTTAATTTTGCAGTTTTCTCGACTCGCGAGCCTCTCCAGCTCGCGAAGTCACGTGTCACGAAGCAAATGTAATTTGCATTTGCTCGGCGTAGGGAGAGGGTGACGGAAATGACGAAAAATAATACATTGGTTTAACGGCGTGATACTTTGTTTAATCAGATGAAACAAACGATTCCAAAAGCACGAAATAAAGTTGACGGCGATGTTTTTCTTTAAATCTAAGCAGACACAATCGAACTCCCAATAGACACGGAATCACGAACAATTTGACAGATCGTTCGACGGATAGCCCGTGAGCCTCTTCGAGAAACGAAGACTGCTCACGAATTGGATAACCGTGGTGGTGTTGTATGTGACGAGACGGAAAAATGGCAAGATAATATTTTCTCTAGCCAAACTACGCGTTGTCGTACCATACCGTTGGGAAGAAAAAACTCTCGAGTACTCTCGCCATTGCCTTACGCCACGCATCGATCTCAAGCTAATTGCAACAAATAAATAAACATTCGGTGCATCGGAACAATAATCTCCACCGATTATTCTTCCGAAAAGAACGTTTGTTCCACGTGACATCGACTTTCCAATTATTTGAGATCGGTTCGTGAATCTACCGAGGGTGACAAATTAACGCATATATTTTATCACGAGATCCAGTCCGCTCTCGAGAACTCCAAGCGTTTCGTCTTCGCGTTATCGATGAATTATCGATAAACGCGCCCGATTTTCGAACAATCGATTGATCGATCAATTCGTGTAAAATTCAAGCGACGAATCAACGAGTCAATTGACAAATTATCGAACGAAACTGTTTATCGATTGGTGGATGAGTGCATGGAAGATTTTCGAAGTTGAAAATCTTCGAGTTCAGAGATCTTCGATACTCGTAACAAGCTCGTTAAGGGAGCTTTCCAGTGTGAAATTTTCAAAAAATCGATTTTTTTTTTTTGCTTTATCGAATAGTATACACTCTTCCGAATATTCCCTGAAATTTTCATGCCGAAATTCAGATTATTTCGGTTACTGTACAGCATTTCTTGAAAGAAGGCAACGGAGCGCTACAGCTACAGCGAAACTTTGAACGCGTTTTTCTCGAAACAGCATTTTTCAAAACGGTGTCCAACTTGGAGGGCAGAGCTTTAAAGCTATCGAGTTGAATTTTTTACACAATATTCTTAACGTCATTGTTTATCGTGCTATGGAAGCTTTTTTTTTGACATCTTCCTATTTTTTTGTAAAAAAAACTGCCAAAAAAAATGCTAAAATCGATACTTTTTGTTCAAACCGGCGCCATTTTTGCAAAAAAAAAAAAAAAAAAGCCTCCATAGCACGAAAGCCAATTATATACCGATCAATAATCTTTTTGTGTTTTTTGTTTCAGATCAAAATTGTGACCCCCAACGTGGACACCACATCCAAGTGCATTTTCTGCAACAATTGTTTCATCATTTTTATAGATATTAATTAATAAATAAATCGATCTTTAAAAAATTGTTTCGTATTCTTCAATACCCAATTAATATACAAAAAAAAAACCAGACCGATTAGATTATTTTTTCTTTAAAAAAAAAAATCGCGAAAAACAGCGATTTTTCGGGCTGTCACACTGGAAAGCTCCGTTAAAGTTTACAAATAGGCGTAAGTGGGGGCTACGTAAGTGGCGTGAGCGATCGCTGGTCCACCGTGATGAACGACGCTGTGTCCGTAACTCGAGACGGTCTTTTCGGCAACAAGCGGAGCCAAAGGTGCGCCATAGGAGGTGTAGAAGAGTGGCGCGGGATGAGCCACCGCAGCGTACAAAGGAGCCGACGAATGGACCACCGAATTTCCATGTGACTCGACAGTTTTCCCGTGGACGAGAGACGCCGGGGCTGCGTAGGCGATCGGAGTATCGGCGAGTATCGGCGACGCGAGTACGGACGATGCGGATCCAACGAGGGGTGCACTCGAGTGAACAATCGAATTACCGTGCGACTCGATCGTCTTCTCACCAACGATCGAAGCTACGATCGCGTGCGGTTTCGCCGCTGTCACTGCAACGAGCACCGAGAGTACCACCTGAAAGAGAAAAAACAAAAACGTCGTGCCACATTTTACATTTAGAATTGGGGGAACTCGGGACAAGACGAATACGCGGGGTAAGATTGAGGGGACGGTCCACTTTGAAAATTTCACTTGAAGTAATCGACGATGATGAGCAATCAGAAGGGATTTTTTACGGTGCAGAAATTTAGTTTGGGTAAGAGTTTTTCATACTATCAACTTCGAACCACATATTGTAAACATGATTCTCAACAAAATGGTTTTAAAATTTTGATTTGTACTCTTTTTTTGCGAAAAAAACGCGTTGTGTTTACTTTTTTCGTTTTTCATCTGCCATTTTTTTATTTTTTGATAAAACTTTGTATTATAGATATTTTGATTATAGATATTTATATTATATATTATAGATATGTTGATAAAACTTCATAACGAGGGTCATTTTGTAGCTGGTGTCATACTGAATCTAATGATTTTGATTTTTTTTTGTTTCAGACAAGCCGGTGCCGAGTTGTGATGGAGCTACCTAGCCCACCTATTTTTTAGGCGTTACGTTAAACTATAGTTTTTGTATTTAAAAATGAATAAAAATGAGAATTTTTTTTGAATGTATTTCAAGACTTTATTTATCAAGCCCAAGAACTTTTATAAAATCGTAAAAAAAAATCGCGAAGGTAGCCCTTTTTTCGTGGCACCAAAGTGGACTGGCCCCTTGATCATAAGCCTAGCTACTAAACAGTGCGCGCGAGGACAGTCCTCCCGTTGGCGTTTGGGAGGTGAATGAACGTGAAAGTATGAACTCTGGCGGAAGCACGCGTCTCGAGTGCTGATATTGAGTTGTCGATATCGATTAAGGACAGGTGCGTAAACGGAATGAAAGTACCGATTATTAATATAATAAGAACGTTTTTTCAGAAATTTTCCAAGGTTATTGCGTGATTTTTTGTTAATTCGTTAACCGTCTAATGGGGCAAGATGAATACAAGCTATCGCAAAGCCGCAATATTTTACAAGGTACCATTATTTACGTTAGAAAGGGTGAAATGAAATTAGTAAAGCATTTGGTTGCTCTTCAACCGGTGTTTCTACCAGGGGAAGAAAAAGAACTTACAAATGATTAAAATGTCATGAAAGCAAGATTATTCGGACTAATTCAACAGAACTTCGACGATTGGCTTATCAAATTGCTGGTACTGAGATTGAAGCCACTTTTATATGCCAAATATGCCAATAATTCGTGTCCCATCATTCTTTCAGCGCTGTTTCATCTTGCCCCCCCATACGGGGTAAGATGGGAAAAATAAAGGTTAAACAAAAAATATATATCGTATGGTACAAATCAAACTGATTTTTTTACGTCCAAAATTGAAAGATTAATAAGTGCTGATTAGTTTGAAAGATAATTAAAGTTGACCAACTCATATATATATATATATAATGTTTTATTTGAACATGACCTTATCATCTTGCCCCCACGTCCCTTATTCACGCGCTCAAACGAAATTATTTTTTTTTGCCAGCCGATATAAATTGATTTTTTCTACGCCACAATTGATAACCCACATTTTTATACACCGAAATCTTGGAGTAAATTGAGAATTAATGAGAATTTGAGAATTTTGTAGTGTAATCCGTATGGAATTCCTTTTTCTTCAATTAAAAAAGTTGAGGAATCGCTACTTCAATGATAGATTCTAAAATGGAAGGAGAAAACGTTATTTTTCACATGGGGATTGCGTTCGAAGGATCTCGTTTATTTTGTTTGACTATGTTTTCGAAAATAGAATTCATTTTCGTGCCAGTGTCGGTACCGATCACGTCGAAGGAAAAAAATTGCGTGTATTGTTCGTTTAGAAAAGTAAAATAGCTTGATGAATAGTTATGGTCTTCTATGAGAAATAATGAGTGTATACCAACCAGCTTGAACATGATTGCTTTTGTTGCGTGTCTTGTGCGTTCCTGAGAACCTTCGACTGATATCTGCGTCCAGAAGGTGCAACCCTGAGGTTTATATAGTCAGGTCGTTGCCGATGGTGCTCTACCCACGATATAGCTGTGATTCTATCATGGTATTAGTGTGTACTATAAATACAGTGGTTGCTATATCTATGTATGTGTATATATGTGTGATGTGGAAGGGACCTTCGAATGCTTGAAAGGACTTCGAGCGGGATAGATCCCATGGATCGGTTCGGCGTGAATTTTCCTCGAGGCACTTATTACACATGACGAAATATCCGAATATGCATGTACCAAGGCACGTCCGTCATAGTAGATATTTCCTCATAAAAACGAACTGGAAGTAACATCAACAAGACGAAAAATAAATGTATCTTCAACATATAAGCGCTTGATACGCAGAATAATATCCTTTTAATTGATTACCCTTTCAACGCCAAAACATTTTTCGACATATTTTTATTCATCGTACAATTTTGTTAATATTATACTATTTCTTTCTCTCATATTTCTCATTCAACAAACGAAATCCTTGTCGTGTCAAAATAAGCATTTGATAGAAATAAAATTTATATATTTTTATTTGGTTAAATCTACAATTCCCAAATAAAATTCGATCCATTTTTTATTCATTCTACAGTCTTATTTATAATGTATCGTTACATTTTTTCACATTTCTCATTTACAAAATGAAAAACACACTTATCTCAGGTTAAAATAATTACTTCATACAAAAATCGAAATTCTTTTATTTGATTAATAATAAATGGAATTCCGAAATATTTTGGATGCATTTTCGATTCATTGTACAATTTTACTTGTAATATATTATTTTATTTTTTCATATTTCTTATTCAACAAGTAAATTCATATTATAATATTATTTTCTCAAAAATCGTAAAGTACTGTATTATTAAAAAAATTACCATGACTGAAATTTAAAATCGACTCAACGTATAAAATGTTAAAATTTCTTGTAAATGTTAAAATTTTTCGATTCGTTGTACAATTTTATTTGTAATATATTACATTATTTTTTCATATTCCTTATTCAACAAGTAAATTCCTATTATTATATTATTCTCTTAACAATCGTAAAGTACTGTATTATTAAAAAAATTACTATGACTGAAATGTAAAATCGACTCAACGTATAAAATGTCAAAAATTTCTCATCGCCCTTCAATCGGACATCAGCAAAGTTGCCTGTCAGAGTTAATGTGATTGCATAAGCATAAATCATGGATACGATCGCGGCAAGTGATCGAGTCCGACGGGGATTCGTTCGGCCCGTATAGCTCCTCAGACGCGCACGCATACACTGGCGCGGGCGCGGATATATACAAAATGCAATATTAGCATAAAGACTTCCAGAATCGACATATAGAGATACGTGCTGATCGGTTCAAAGACAATTATATGGCCGAACAATATCAAAGAGCGACCATGAACGACGGAGGTCCGGCTGCCAAGGGCAAGGTCTTATCACCTTATCCGGGGTAAACGACACATTTGAGAGTGTCATTTTTTTAACGTTAACATACATCGAAAAGTAACCAACGATATCCTCGTTCAGACAGTCGCAAGATTTCATTCGCCTGCAAAAAAACCGGTATGGTAATTTAATTCAATTAGAATTGCTCGACTTCTGTTTATGCACAATATTTCGATATTTATTCGTCGATCGGACTTCGTGCGAATTGTTAAACCGCGCCCACCATAAAATATATCCCTCGCCGGTCGAGTTTTTTTTTCGGCGAGGTAGACTGAAAATAAAAATGCGCCTTTTTCGGGCTCAAGGTGTTTATTGTTGGAGTAAAAAAAAATGAAATTTGAAAGGCGTTTGTTTTGAGGATCGAACGATATATAGTATTAATTTTAATAATCCACGTTTATAATTAACAGATTTTTATGAATTTATTATATTTCGATAAAATAACCAGATTGTATAGCTAAGTATACTAATTTTATCATGACTGTCAAGAAGACAAGAACGTCACTGGCCAAAAAGTGGCTCAGATCATTAAGAATTGTTTATCTCAACATGTTATTTCTAAAGGTTGTAATTTCAAGAGAATATCGTTAACATCAATAATGCAAGACAAATCAGAGAAAAAATAATTTTAATGGTCGTAAATCATGAACTCGTAGAAATGAATCTGATTAACCTGTCCGTTAAGGGTTTTATTAATCGGCATCTTTTTTAGCGTCTTTAGACGCTAAAAAGGCTATTTTTATGGATTTTCTTCGATAGGTTTATATTATAGATATAGATGTGAAAGATGTTACATTCAAAAAGTACACTTTCGAAATAAATTAAAATTTTTTGTTTTTTATGTATTTATGTAATCCAAACAACTTTGAACGCGTTTTTCTCGAAATAACGTTTTTCGGCGGCTTGTTGGTAAAATCTTCGAAACTACTGAACCGACCCTTATAAAATGTTAACCGCATATTCTTCACAACTATAGCTATAGCACATATCAAGGATTTTTTTTTAAATTTTGATATTTACTAATTTTTTTGTCAAAAATGGTGCCACAACATGTTATTTTTTGTTTTTTTTTTCGAAAACTGTTCGCCATTTTGCTATTTTTGCGTATATAAAAAATCGTGTGATGTGCGCTATAGCCGTAAACATACGGAATCTAAAACCGTTTGATTTTTTTGTTTCGCATGATCCATCCCCGAGATTTTATCAACAGCGCAGACTTACATTTTTTTAGGATATTTTTTTAACTACCTTTTTCGTCTATAAATAGTGACTTAAATAAGATTAAAAAAAAATGTATATCGAAAGTGGATTTATTAAGTGTAACAACTTTTATATCAATATCTATTATATAAACCTACCAAAAAAATTAATGAAAATAGCCTTTATAGCGTCTAAAGTGAGAAGACCCCTTAAATGATTCTTCCTAAAGTTGGAACCTAGCCATATAATTTTTCCCATGCGCAAACTACACGTTACCAAAATATTACAGACACCCTCATTCCCATTTTCAACACATGATGTCCAAATATCTTGCACGTTAATTCGTAAAGGATTCAATGTAATCTTTTCTCCTATAAACTTCAAATGATCGCATAATCATAGTTTTATCGAGAGAATTTATTTTTAATCCATAAATTGATATTATTATTGCATTACCGTGTCCACTTGTAGATTTATATATTCAAGATATATTTTTTCTCATGTTGGAACTTGGCCGCAGGGAATTCCCTATTAAAGGCGAGTCAAAACCTTTTACTAAATATTGCAATACTTTCACGTTCAAAAGACGGTTGTCGGGATAGAGAAAGAGTGAGATGAAAAGTAGAGGCAAAAAAATAGAGCGGTCCGCTAACGAAATATCCGATCAATCTGACGTTACGATCAACACGCGTCGTTTATATATATATATATATATATATATATATATATATATATATATATATATATATATATATATATATATACGAGGATGATCTTCGTACCATCAAAAGACCTTAAAGTTAACCTCTTTTGGATTATTTTTTTACTCTCAATGCTTAATTATAATCTGTTATACGAAAAATGATAAATAATTTTGTAGCAGCGAAAAAATGTTATGCAGTATCCAATGGAGCTTGATCCTCTGTTTCAGTTATGTTCTCCAGCGTAATTCGGTTAAAGCGTTCAAACGGGCGCAAAGGTTTGAACGTTTTCATTCTTTTGACATTCAACGAGGAACATCACCTAAGGTTTCGCTTTCGATTTTGTTAAAACTCATATATGTGATAAAGCATTGAAAACTATTAGGTACGTCTTATTATCGGCGGAAAACGGTTTTAAGGGGGGAAACCATCCCTCGAAAATAGGGGTGTTTGTCGTTTTTCATCGATAACGTTATCGTTCTCATATCCAATGTATAGTACACGAAAAAATAATCATTGTTGCAATTTGAATTTTTTTTATATCTCGTACTGTTTAAACGTTAACGTTATCGACGAAAAAGGAAAAACATCCCCATTTTTGAGGGTGCGTCTCACCCCTTGAAACCGTTTTTCCGCCGATAAAAAAAAATACGTATCGCTTACTTTTCGGTGCTTTAAAACATGTCCAAATTTTAACAAAATCGAAGGGTGTCACCTGAGGGATGGTCCTTGTGAGAATAATTTCTCAAATCATTTATACAAAACAGGCGATAAGCTCGTGAGACCAAAAAATACGATTTCACTAATTGGTGTCCCCGGCTTTGGTGCCATGATTATTCGCTTGCTAGGAATGTTTGATGTTATTGATTTACATGCTATACATGTGTAATGTTCGAAGGATTGCGCTGGCTAAGCTGTTTATATAGTCACTGGCTTTTCTCGGCAGTTCTTCAAGAAATCTGCCAGTATTCAGGTCAGGTCTGGAGATTTCCCGAGGCCCAGTTCCGCAATTTCACTCGTGAATTTTTTGGCGCGGAACATTGTATTCGTAGGATCATGGGTAGCGGATATTCCAGATAACAACCTCCAGGTCATTTAAGATATTTCCCGTGCGAATACTTCTTCCAACCGCATTTATTAAGGATGTTGTGTCCAAAATTGCAAATGGTGGTACAATTTTAAAAATTTGATAGGTTATTATCTAAAACATTTGAAAGGTTGTGTAAAATTTTCACAACGATTAGGAAGCTGGCTACTGAGAAATTAGAATCCACAAATTGCACGCAGCCTTATGGAAACTGAAGTAACTTTGCAGTTCTATTAGCAGATAGCAAACTTTGCTATTTGTTTTCTAGAAATAGAAGAAATATTTATGAATGATCGTTTTTTTATTTCAAATATAACACAAACAAAAGCGGTTTTATGGTGCAAGAAACGACGGCGTCCGTGAACGAAAATGAGTGTTTGAATTTCCCGCTACTTTCGGTCTATGCAACGTTGCCGCTATATTCTTATATGTTTTTCCTCAATAGTGATTTTTTTTTGTATTTTTGGCATCATTTTTTATAACAAAAAAAAAATAATTGCAAGGTTACTTCAGTTTTCATAAGGCTGCGTGTAATTTGTGAATTCTAATTTCTCAGTAGCCAGCTTCCTAATCGTCGAGAAATTTTTACACAACCTTTCAAATGTTTTATATAATGACCTATCAAATTTCTACCATTACCAACATTTTATTACCATTTCCAATGTTGGACACAACATCCTTGAATTTGATAGAGGGTAAAAGGGAATGTAATGTCTAATTTTCAAATGCCGAGACGCTTCACCGTTTCGAATGTAAGATAATTGACATCTAAGAGAGCAATTTTTTGTGTATCGCCTATAGAAACTGTATCCAATGCTGACTCTAGCTCGATTCTTTTGCTCTTGCAAGTACACGGGTCCATAGACTTTTATTTTTTAAAAAGAATCAAACGCCAGAGGACAATTATCCAAGTAAGGTGGAGGAAATCCTTTTCTTTCGCCACATGTGGGTTTTCATTCGTAATCATCTCATATTCACACTTTGCTTTCGAAATAAAGAATTCAATCTTAACCAAGAAGAAGAAAGAAAAGACGACGAATGCTCAGAAGAATGCTCTACAGTATACGAGCGTAAACGAGCATAATGCCCAATGCTCAACTAAACCGTCAGTCCCATGTGTTATGTGGTGTTATGTGGTATGTAAATCCTTTTATACTATTGTAGCACGACGACTACATTGTGTGTGGGGGAAGTGGATATGAATAAACATTGTTTAATACCTATAAATGACAGTCGGTCTTTCTGTCCGTCCCGGATAAACTTCCGAACCAGTGGTCCGATCTTTATGTGGTTTCCACCGGTGTATAGCCAGCATAGCGTATTTTCGGTGCAGATTTGGAGCTACGTATCAAGTTCTACGCATTACTGCAGGCTATCGAGGGGCTGAGCAGTGAACAAAAATGTCGAACAAAAATGTCCAACTCGCTGAAAGAAAATTTTGACGGTGAAAACATCTCCGAGGGAACGCCATCCCGCCCAAATGACGGTTTGTATATTTTTTTTCAATCAACCTCGAAAAAAATGCATATGAGGTATAAATTCGTTGCATTGTTGCTAATTTTTCATAAATAATTAATTAGAGGGCAAAATTATGCCTTTTTATATTTTTATTACGTAAGTAGGAAAAGCTTTTGTGTTACTTCCAACTTGAAAAAGTATAACTTTATCCATGATGATCGATGACACAGAATGAAATTTTGAGTAGTTTATAATTAAGCCTATTGATTAGTACCATTAATTAATATTAAGTGTTGTCGGAATACGGCAACTTCGTGGACATTGAGTTTGGCGGCAATGGTCTTCATTCGCCAGCCAAGATTTGTAATCTTTCATCAAACCTTGAAGGTTCAATATTGAATATAGTATATGGTTTGCGATGGGCAAGGTGGGGTTGTTTAATAAAATGTTCACAAAAGATTAGTTTCCGTTGATCCGGTGTTAGAAATGGTTTATCTTGGTTCTGAATAGCCAACAAAAAATACATCACCCGTAATGTGAACGTCTTGCCTATCTAACCACACGTAGCATTACATACATTAAACTATTTTTTATATCTGGTGTTAGGTGGTGAAAAAACTTCGAGAAAGTCGTAGAGACTTAGTATAGTCTAGACAATACTATATATATATGAATTTTAATTTAAACTTGAATTGTGGCTAAGACACAGACACGCACGCACGCGCGCACGCACGCACGCACGCACGCACGCACGCAAGCACGCACGCACGCGCACCCGCGCGCACGCACGGCACGCAGGCACGCAGGCACGCACGGCACGCACGCACGCAAGGCACGCACGAACGCACGCACGGCACACACGCACGCACGCACGGCACGCACGCACGCACGCACGGCACGCACCCACGGCACCCACGCACGCAGGCACGCACGGCACGCACGCACGGCACCCACGCACGCACGGCACGCACGCACGCACGGCACGCACGCACGCACGCACGCACGCACGGCACGCACGGCACCCACTCACGCACGCACGCACGCACGGCACCCACGCACGCACGGCACGCACGCACGCACGCACGGCACGCACGAACGCACGCACGGCACGCACGCACGCACGGCACACACGCACGCACGGCACGCACACACGCACGCACGACACGCACGCACGCACGCACGGCTCGCACGCACGCACGGCACGCACGTACGCACGGCACGCACGCACGCACGCACGGCACGCACGCACGCACGCACGGCACGCACGCACGCACGGCACACACGCACGCACGGCACGCACGCACGACACGCACGTACGCACGCACGGCACGCACGCACGCACGGCACGCACGTACGCGCGGCACGCACGCCCGCACGCGCGGCACGCACGCCCGCACGCGCGGCACGCACGCACGCACGCACGGCACGGCACGCATGGCACGCACGCACGCACGCACGGCACGCACGCACGCACGCACGGCACGCACGCACGCACGCACGCACGGCACGCACGCACGCACGCACGCACGCACGGCACGCACGCACGCACGCACGCACGGCACGCACACACGCACGCACGCACGCCACGCCACGCACGCACGCACACACTGGTTCCGGTGTGTGTGTGCGTCTCATGGTTTCAAAGTGAACACAAGATGGTGTCTTTCAATTTTTTCCTAAGTCAAAGTATCAAGGACATTCGCGAGTCAACTATGGTTTTTCGAATGGGATGGTGTATTTGTTGTTCCGGAAATCGAAAGAGCATTAAATTCCAAGTTTAAAAGTACTGGTATGCTATGATCTCAAAACTGAAGGATCGTGGGATATTCATTGAGAAAGAAAAATAAATCGGTTTATTTTTTAATAGCGCAGACATTGCGGGTACAAAGTTCTTTCGATGAAATTTCACATCACATTTTCGAAATGTTGGCCATTTACTTCGATGCATTTTTGATAACATCCAATGTAAGAACGTTGCAGAACAATAGAGTGTCATCCTTGACGCTGGCACAGGCATCAATGATGCGCTTGCGCATGTTGCCGGGTGTCGTCGGTACTTTCTTGTAAACTTTTGCTTTTATGTTTCCCCACAAAAAAATCTGGAGACGTCAGGTCCGGAGAACGGGCAGGCACAGTAAAGGAACAGTGTTGCTTTATTATTGAACTTGTTGCAATCGCGATGCCAAGATAAACAATGACTCTTGATAGCAGCCGTTGTCATCGGCAACCAGGAATTATTGATAAAGAAAAAATGACTCCTAGTAAAAACCAGGAACCGTTGGTTGCCAATGACAACGATTGTTAGCAAGAGTCCACCCCAAATGTCTACGCTATTAAAAAGTAAACCGATTTTTTTTTCTTTTTCAAGGAATATCTCATCATCCTTCAGTTCAAAGACCAATGCATATCAGTACTTTTAGACCTGGAATTGAATACTCTTTCGATTTCGGGACCAACAAATACACCATCCCATTTGAAAAACCAAAGTTGACCCTCAAATGACCTTGATACTTCGACTTTGGAAAAAATTCAACGACATTATCATGTGTCCCTCCCGAAACCGTGAAACTGATATATCAAAAAATGTTCTCGTATCTCGTTTCGTTTGGGAGAAATTGCCTCGGTCACTATAATTGCCTCACCCTGTATATATGTATATATAAACACACACATAATACCCTTGTTTAAATGCATAAGGCTGTCCCCAAAATGGTGCGTGACTGGAGTGTCAAATCGCCAATGACTAATGAGCCTGACCAGCATTCTCCTTCGTGGCGAGTAGCAAAGTAGCATTTAAGGATTAAAGAGAGCCTTCTTGCGTCAACTTTTGCTTAATCAACCTTTCCCTTCGTTCCGTTGCATCACGCAGAAACGTTCGCGCCCACCCCTCCCGCCAAATTAATAAACCTGAAAAAATGCTTTACGAAATAATCAAACGAGCCGGAACATCTATGCCGAAGAGAAAAAGTTCCTGCTCAATGACAAATACGTATGAAGAACAAGCTCGATTTTGTTTGCATTGCCGATGGGCGAATTTCTCGACGAGAGTGAACTTAGAGAAAAACTCATGGAGCCTAGATACCAGGAGGTTCAGCGAGGCCTTTCAACTCGTCCCCAAAACGAGAACGAGAAAGGATGGCGCTCGGGTGCTCCGGCACATATACGTATATAGATATACGCTAAACATGGGTGCGATCTAAGACAGATCACAGATGATGTACCTAACCTTCATTCGCGTTAAGGAATAACACCACTCTAGGATTTTGGAAAAACATTTTCTTACCTAAAAATACTTTCGTGTCATAAAAACAATTTGCGATTGGTCCTGTAGCGAATTTTTTTTATTTAAAGGTTAAATTATCGATTTTGCCGCAGCGCCTCGGAGCGCGCGCTGAGTTTCTCGTACAACTTTAAGGGAGCTTTCCAGTGTGAAATTTTCAAAAAATCGATTTTTTTTTTTGCTTTATCGAATAGTATACACTCTTCCGAATATTCCCTGAAATTTTCATGCCGAAATTCAGATTATTTCGGTTACTGTACAGCATTTCTTGGAAGAAGGCAACGGAGCGCTACAGCTACAGCGAAACTTTGAACGCGTTTTTCTCGAAACAGCATTTTTCAAAACGGTGTCCAACTTGGAGGGCAGAGTTTTAAAGCTATCGAGTTGAATTTTTTACACAATATTCTTAACGTCATTGTTTATCGTGCTATGGAAGCTTTTTTTGTTTTTTTGACATCTTCCTATTTTTTTGTAAAAAAAACTGCCAAAAAAAATGCTAAAATCGATACTTTTTGTTCAAACCGGCGCCATTTTTGCAAAAAAAAAAAAAAAAAAAGCCTTCATAGCACGAAAGCCAATTATATACCGATCAATAATCTTTTTGTGTTTTTTGTTTCAGATCAAAATTGTGACCCCCAACGTGGACACCACATCCAAGTGCATTTTCTGCAACAATTGTTTCATCATTTTTATAGATATTAATTAATAAATAAATCGATCTTTAAAAAATTGTTTTGTATTCTTCAATACCCAATTAATATACAAAAAAAAACCAGACCGATTAGATTATTTTTTCTTTAAAAAAAAAAATCGCGAAAAACAGCGATTTTTCGGGCTGTCACACTGGAAAGCTTCCTTAAACGCGTTTTTCGCGAAACCACTTTTTTCAATGTCGGAAGACGGATTACTCGAACGACGGCATGCATCGATTTGAAATTTCGATAGCAGCTTCACAATTACATTCTCTATGAGAGTACGTAGCCGTTTTTTGATTAAAAGTAAACTTTTTTTTTATAAACAATTTACTGCTTTTGTTGGCAAAAAATCGATTTATCTCCTTCAAAGGGCGGAATTGTTTAAAAATTGGAAAACAAATTTCTAGGTAGTCCCATAGCTAATAATATATAAATTATCATTTTTTCGGTTTTTGTTTCAGGTCTTATACTTTACGAGAAAACCGTTCTCCCTTGAAGCTATTTGTAAAAAAAAACACGTTTTTCTAGATGGGCTCTATCGCCGTCATTTTGAGTTTGAGTTTTAGATATTTTCTCGCTTTTGAGTTTTTTTGTTCGAAGCGTCACGAGGAAATTACGAATCGGTGGATATTTCGACGTTTGATGTCACGATCGGTCCGTCGTGCGGTTAGAAACTCATCCGATCAGTTTCACCTCGTTGACCAATATATTACTATATACGTAGGTGGCGCTGCACCCCAGCGCTTTCGCATTGTCGCTGAACCTCCTCGTATCTAGGCTCCATGGAAAAACTTATCAACGATGTTGGCTCGATCGAAGGTGGCGGCATCTTATTCCGTGATTTCCCAAAGAATATCGATTGCGTGTAAGTCAAAAGTAAACATGGCCGAGAGTATTTGCAAACGACGACACCTACGCCGCGCGCCAAAGTCACGCGTCAGAAGAAACGGCGAAGGAGGTGGGTGACGGAAGAAAAAGGAAAAGGCTTCGAAACGCAACGACAATATTGAGGTGAAAATGATTATTTAATTTTTGTCATTTATCATTATCCAAAGAGAATCACAAGTATCGAGCCACGGACGAGTCGTCGTAGCGGTCTCCCCGCGGCGGTGTCTTCCCGTAGATTTCTTAGTGGGTGAAGAAACGTGATCGGTTGCCGATTCCCGTGAGCCCCTTATGGCCGTTTCGGCCAAACGGTTTTCCATTCGTAAGTGTATCATCGTTTTGGCTGCTTCTCCTCGTTATCGTTCCGTCTTCAACGTTACTTTCGGCGAAGCGAGTGGACGGTTACTCAGTGGAGGGCAACGAGGGGTGCGTGAGCCGCGTAAGCGAGAGGAGCCGCGGCCACGCCGTGAGTGAAAACTGCAGCTGGATGATGAGGAATTGCGGGTGCGTAAGCGACCGCGGGAGCCGCAACGAGCGGGCTCTTGTACGAGACCTTGTAGGTATTGGCGTAGCTCGTTGCCACCGGTACGCTGTGTGCTACGGCGATCGCGGGTGCGGCGGCGACCAGGGGAGCCGCGTGAAGAGTCGCCGGAGCGGCGAGGAATCCGGGCTTCGGCGCGGCGGCGGCGCAACCGATCAGGGCAAGGAGAGCGACGTACTTGTACATGATGAACTTCGAGGGGTTCTTCTTTCTTTTTTCTTCTTTACGAGTGTCGACTCGGTTGATACGAGATTCAACCGCGGAGTGCGAATGATGCTCGATGCTCTCCCTCACGCTCCTTTTATTCGGGCGAGTCACGCGCACACGAATTCACGCGTACACACGCCGCTGAGTGAAGCAACAACGGGATCAAAGAAGAAATGCGTAGGGATACTCTCGACGGCAGGGGAGAGACGTTGTCCCAGCTAACGCGTGGTGAAAAGTCGTTGTACGATCCTCTCAGTGCGCGTGTATATACATGAGGCATTCTACGACATTTCGCTCGGCCGTGACCCTGGCAATTTTTTTGATTTTTTCATATAAAATAGTACGCTATGCAAGGAGTATTTTCACAAATTTTTAAATTTTTATCGGATGTATTTCAGAAGTTAGAGTTTTTCGAAAAATCTGGATTTCAGAAAGTTCGGATACGTTCTAACGTCGATATCTCGTAGATTAATCGATATATCGAAAAATGTCTATTGAACGATTTTTTTCATATGAGTTCACACATTCATAAAAAAAAAGAAAAAAAAAGTTAAGTCATCGTTGTCAACATTTTTTCAGCGTGTAAAGCGAAAACTATGTTTTTTAAAGATGATTGCCATTTTTTTTTGTTTTCAAAAAATTCTCTAAAATAATATGATGAATTATATGAATTTTAACGCTAGTCCCATTGTGGGCCCATTTTTCCTTGTATTTGTTTTTTTTAAATATATTCTATTTTTTTTCACGAAAATTTCGGGTGTTTCGTAGGAATCATATTTATCGTATTCGCAATATTTTTTTATGTTTTTGTACCATTTCTAAGAAAAATCACGCCTACACTTGGCGAGCGAAACAAATTCTTCAGCATATTTGATTATCGGGCTACTCAGGATATTAGATCATCGGATACTAATTGTAAAATTATCACTACAATTACTAATTGTAAATAAGTACAATCATTATTACTTACGAGTATTGTTAGTAATCAAAATTATTAGTAATTCATACGAAACCCTCGAAATTTTCGTGAAAAACATTGAACTTATTTTTAAAAAAATACAATCAAAAATGGGCCCACAATGGGACTAGCGTTAAAATTGATATAATTCATCATATTATCATAGAGAATTTTTTGAAAAAAAAAAAAAAATGGCAATCATCTTAAAAAAAAGTAGTTTTCATTTTACACACTGAAAAAATGTTGACAACGATGATTTAATTTTTTTTCGTTTTTTCTAATGAAAGTGTGAACGAATATGAAAAAAATCGATCTATAGACATTTTTCGATATATCGATTAATTTAAGAGATATCGGGGTTAGAACGTTTCCGAACTTTCTGAAATCCAGATTTTTCGAAAAATTGTTAATTCTGAAATACATGCGATAAAAATTAAAAAATTTGTGAAAATAATCCTTGCATAGCATACGATTTTATGAAAAAAAAATCAAAAAGATCAAAAATGGTCAGGATCACGGCCGAGCGAAGTGGCGTGGAATGCCTCTCATATATGCGTGAGTGGGTATAAATGTGTGTGCGCGTGTGCGCGTGCTAGTGTGTGTGTGGACACACGGATATGAGACCCGCCTAGCAACGTCAGGACGAAGGCACTTCCTGCAAAGCTCCTGCTTTCTGGCTTACGTGTATTCACAATGGTAACAGCAGCTCGGCACTTGACGCTCCCCTACCACTACCCATATTTGCGAGGACGTCAGGTTCTAGAACGCGAATTTTTAATTCGGCCCTCGCGTACGGATCGAAACTTTGATACGTCAGAAAACAGGGGCGATACATGCGGGAGAAGAAAGGTCGCTCGGTACTTTTGCACCTGGTCAAAACTAGGAATTGATCTCATGACATTCAAGATCGCTTTGACGGCGGAAAAAATTTGAACGATCACTGAAGAGGCAAATTCTGCGCGTATAAGCTACGGGATCGAAGGTGCATTGATAGTACAGCGAACCACGATTTTTTTTGCATTGCCGATGAAAGGGAACAAATTTAATTGCTGTCTTGGTTTGTTGATGTAGAACGAAACCTCCAGAAAGCCCGGTCCTGTCGAGAAAAAAAATCGACCCAAAAAATTGAATACAGACAAAACGATTAATTTGATTTTAAGTTGATCTCAGCAAGCATATGGAATTTATTTGATAAAACTTCAGCTATTTCCTTCGTCGTAATTCCGTAATCTGATAGAAAGTAATTATTTTATTAGGAGAATTAAATAGATATACAAAATTTACAATTGAGTCAACGATGGGGGAAGGCAATACCTACATCAGATTTGCTGACCGATACGCAACCAGAAGAATACTGGAACATCAACATGTATAATATCATTGTAAATAAACAACGCCAATTTGAAAATGTACCATTAGCTCATGCAGTTGAAGCATTTTTTTAATTGAATATAAAAAAAGGACATGATTCCATCAATGGTTATCAGAAATGTTAATAAGTGATGTATCAGCATCAGAAACCAAAGCGATGGCCATGAAAAAACACTTTCATTTAGAAATTATGAAATAAAAGCTGTAAATTTAAAAAAGGATATAAAAAAGGAATACCGCCCTAACTTTGATAAACTTACAAGTAGCAATAGAACTTCGAGTGAGCTTTTCCGGCTGTGAGGGGAGTTTTTCTGTCGTGAGGCGGATAAAAACGCTGCTTAGAAGTACAGTCCTACGGAAATGATTCTCTCATATGTCAATGCTGAGGATAGAGAATGGTTAAAAAAAAATTGCCCACCGAAAAAATGTTGGGCGAATTTGCAGAAAAAAAGAAAACTAAGACTTATTTAATTGAGTACCTACTGCGAGTAAAGTTTAAAGGCTGAAAATTTAATTAAAGAATGATGAAAAGTTAGTTGCTCCCTTCTTAAAGTATTCCAAGTGTCAACAGGAACGTGTGAGAAAAGCTAGTTTCACATTTTATATGTGTTACGTGATTATCGACTATTATGTACTACATTTTACTTTTAAAAAATTACTACGAACAAAATTGGTTTTTTTTGTCAGGCCAGCCCTACATAGCCCCCCGCCTCCCAGAATAACAACTGTCGACGCCAATGGCTGCGCTTATTAAATGTTAAATTCTACGTATTCGGGATCTGTAAATAGTCGGGCCTATGAATAAATATAAAAATGTATTTGTTCTTTTTTCTCGTGGACCGATATTTTGTGGCCTTGCGTATTTAAAAATCGTGAGATGCCGTGTTCGTGTTTTTTTTTTTTTTAAATAATCCCTTCGTCGGAGGCATGTATTGTATATATTCATGTACACCTTTTTGCCGGCGTTCCGGACGAGCGAGACAAGCCTCCTCCCTCCTCGTTTTCATACCCTCGTTATGTGCACTATATACGTGCTTACTGCCTTGTTTCACTTAAGCTACCTTCGCACTCGCATTCGTTCGCTTGTGCACTGCCAAGGTTTTTTCACACACGTGTATGTGAACTATATATATATATATATATATATATATATATACATGGGTGTGTCTGCGTGTGTGATTATGATATGGTACACGCCTGTTTCTAAAGCCTTCACCTCTTTCGATTTCAGCGCCCCCGTGATCTTTCTTCGTCTGTCCATTTTCTCTTTAGTCAATCTTTACTCCTTTTTCTCCCGATGCTGAATCGTAAATGTAGATTTCGCGAAGTGCAAGTACACGGTAAGAGTGCAAGCAGCTCAAATCAACAGCGAAGGCGCGTGAGGGAAATCTGGACAATTTTCATAAATCACCGATAGGTGACTAGAAAATATAAATTTATGCGCAATTGCATATAGAGATTTTTTTTTCCACGTACACGGAGAGAAATGTATAGTGGCCTTAACCATATTTCAGCCATATTTTATATTACCCTGAGAGGACAATAATATTTTATAGTCATGGTTACAGCCGAAAATGTAGTACTGCTTATGATATTTTAGCAGTTGTGTCAACTATGATCACATGTTAACCGCAACCAACAACCTTTCAAGCATACGTTGTTTGTCAACGTGTGATGTTGACGGGTGATTTTTTCATCTTGAGACTGCTAAATATCTCAAAAAATGAGCCTGATACGACAAAAATGTTTCAAATAACCCTTCAATAGTTTCCAAGGGGCAATTTAATCCTACAGAAAAAAAGTGGCTGAATTGACAGAAAATCCCTCCTATATAAGAGGTAAAAGCTATTCGGAATTGCAGCTGGAATTAGTCTTATCCGTTATACCAAATCCACGATTGAAATAACATAAGTACCCGGCAGCATAGTGGCAGCGTGCCTGAATGTCGATAGGTAGGTTCGAATCTCGATGTAGGTGAAATATTTTCTTCGATTGGAATCATTTCAGCAGGTCAGGGAATAACAAATCATGATAAATAACTATACAGGTAGTACTCTCAATTGAAAATTGTTAAATTTTTGAATTTATGGAGTATCATATACATTTAAGTAGACATACCACTCAATATGGTAAAAACCACTATTTTTTGATAGTGTACGAAATCATCCATGTTATGAAAATCTACTGTACTATAGAGCATCTACAATCAACGTATACTTGAAAGATTGTTGGTTGCGGTTAACATATGATCACAGTTACCACAACTGCTAAACTATCATAAGCAGTACCATATTTTCGGCAGTAACCATGACTATAAAATATTATTGTCTTCTCACGGTAATATAGAATATGGTTGAAATATAATTGAGGTTACTATACATTTGCCTTTGTCTACGTTTACTTAAACCCGGTATTGATTTTTGGCACATTCATGTTCGTTTTCACCTTTTTTGTTTTCTTCGACACGTGCTCTTTGTACGATATTGACCAAAAAGTTTGCGGCTCGTCCACAGCGCAAATGATTCTCAACGCCTCCGGACATTATGACTAAAATTATATGAGGGCATTGCCAAGGTCTTCCTGTAGGTGTTTGTAATTTGTAGATAAAATATATAGCCTCCTTGCACACACACACTCCCACCACACACACACACACACACACATACACACACACACACACACACGAACGCACGCGTATTCCATATACAAGATTGCAAAAGCACATCATGTATACGGATATATGATAATACTCCTTATCCTCGTGTATGTCCCAGAGGAAATTATTTTGAGTCAATTGCACCCTAAATATGCAAGCGTGCAATCGTGCGTATGATGGACGTAAATCAGAACGCAATGCTAAAATTAGACCCGAAATATAGGTGTGCTTCATGCCACAAAAAATACGGCAAAGTTTGGAATTGTTGTGCGTAACTTCGTGCATAATTAAAATTTATTCCCTTTTCTTCATCGGCACAATGAACAAAAAGAAGACGTATTATGCATATAAGAATTCGTTGCGGATAGACAAGGCTTATATTTCATGCAGGATGAGCTGGAGATGGATGATGTTTCAGTTCTAGATTTTTAAGCCCCAATTACTATTGCCTTCCTCGGCCGCCCATACATAACATAATTATACTTAAGGGGGGAAATCACAGTAAAATTTTCAATTTTTCGAAAAAAAAAATTTTCGCTTAAAAGGTGCTTTAGGGTCTTAAAAATAATATACCAAATGATGGAATACGGCAAAAGTGTCCGAGTGCCCAAATTTTCCATTCTGCGGTAACGCCTCTCGGGTATGCTCCGAGCGCCTTTTGTGATCCCGGCGCGCGTTGTAGCTTATGACTATGGGTGCAGGTATAACGGCAGTCCATAGAGAACAAAGTGCCCTCCGAATAGTCTAGAATTTTAAGAATGCCTATAGGGGTCACTATATGTAATAGACATACGAACAGAACAGATTAGAGGTATATGAAATTTTCATATGGTTTCTCAGTACTTAAAACTTTAAACGCGTTTTTCTCGAAACCACTTTTTTTGAGCTCGCCGAAGACATAACTCGAGCAAATCTTTACCGATCGACTTGAAATTTTGACAGTAGCTTCGAAACATCTTTCTCCGCGGAGCTACGTAGGATTTTTTATTTTATATGGCTTAGTTTTTTTTTATCGACGATTTTATGGCGTTTTTTTTGTTAAAAATTTAAATTTATTTTCAAACATGCACCATTTTGCGAAAAATCAATATATCGAAAAAATCCTACGTAGCTCGCTAGCTGTTGTTATATGGAAACTAAAAAATTTTGGTTTTTTCTTCCAGGTCAAAAATTAAGGAGTCTACGTCTTCGGCCATCGACACGCTTTCAAAAATAGGCGCCTTGGGGCATATGCTGCGCAGCCGCCATTTTTAAATACTTTTTATTGAAAAAATTACATTTTGTACTTTTTTAGTATGGCTATAAAACCTACTTTACAGATTTTCGATTGATACTTTTATTCAGCCAAAATTAATTCCCGAAAATATGCCTATTTTTTTTGTGTGCTACTGTGATTTCCCCCCTTAAACGGATATGAATAGGAATAGATACGGGAGTCGCACCAGGCTACTAGCTATAATTCGATAAGACCCTATCATGCAATTGTAATACGATTTATACGTTCATTGCGTGTGTGGGGGGCTATAATTTTGATCGTCATTTGCAATACATTCGACTTCGAGTACCACTCTCATAGCAGTCAATTCGCTCCCAATTCGATGTCATTTATCCCCTAATGTTTTTAAAGGCTCCATTGGATAAATGTATGCATTTTTATATATGGATGTCATTTCAAGGACGCACCTTTCCCCAAAATCAGAGATTTGTTTGATATAACGTTAAGGATCATTTTCCTCCCAGCCAGATGTGCGGATAGTCGACATGGATATGGGTGTCGCAACTCATTAACATCTAGAAATAGATGAGAGCCTATTATGGAATTATACTGCGATCAATACGTACACCATGTATATTTATCTATCATATAACGGAATTTAATTTTCCATCCATTCGACATAAAGGACCATCCTCATAGTAGCCAATTAGCCTCATATTCAATATTATTACCACCTCAATTTCTTAAAGTGCCCTCTTGAGTGAATGTAACCATTTTTGGCGACTATCCAGAAAAGGGTCTCGTTTCTGGAAAAAAATTGAGCCGTTATTCGGGCGTATTCTCACCTCCTAATCATGAATACGCTTTTTAACCTTCGATCCGTGAACTTGCGTCGTTTTCGTCCTGCCTAAAATCATTTTCTTCGCAGGTTGCTTAATATTTAATGGAACAAAAATATATTCAAAATAGAAAAGAAAAAGAAAACCCTATTTTTTCTCGAGAAGTACGGCCTGAAGGTCGATTACGATTTTTTTCAGATTTTTTTCGTTGATAATTATTGGTTTGGTAGTGCAAAAACAAAAACGACCCAGGTTCACGTGATTAAGGTGCCTCAAATACCTTCACGGATTGAGGAATAAAATTGTCGCTTTTTATCATTCATCGTTGTACGAAGCAAAGGAAGTGGAAAATAATCCTACTACGAATACTGTACTTGCGGTTACAATCGTATATTTTATTACATATATATTTTAACATATTTACTTGCAATTTAAGGAAGCTTTCCAGTGCGACAGCCCGAAAAATCGCTGTTTTTCGCGATTTTTTTTTTTAAAGAAAAAATAATCTAATCGGTCTGGTTTTCTTTTGTATATTAATTGGGTATTGAAGAATACAAAACAATTTTTTAAAGATCGATTTATTTATTAATTAATATCTATAAAAATGATGAAACAATTGTTGCAGAAAATGCAATTGGATGTGGTGTCCACGTTGGGGGTCACAATTTTGATCTGAAACAAAAAACACAAAAAGATTATCGATCGGTATATAATTGGCTTTCGTGCTATGGAGGCTTTTTTTTTTTTTTTTTGCAAAAATGGCGCCGGTTTGAACAAAAAGTATCGATTTTAGCATTCTTTTTGGCAGTTTTTTTTACAAAAAAATAGGAAGATGTCAAAAAAAAAAAAGCTTCCATAGCACGATAAACAATGACGTTAAGAATATTGTGTAAAAAATTCAACTCGATAGCTTTAAAACTCTGCCCTCCAAGTTGGACACCGTTTTGAAAAATGCTGTTTCGAGAAAAACGCGTTCAAAGTTTCGCTGTAGCTGTAGCGCTCCGTAGCCTTCTTCCAAGAAATGCTGTACAGTAACCGAAATAATCTGAATTTCGGCATGAAAATTTCAGGGAATATTCGGAAGAGTGTATACTATTCGATAAAGCAAAAAAAAAAAATCGATTTTTTGAAAATTTCACACTGGAAAGCTCCCTTAATTACAATAACGATTTTTTTTAGATTTTTTCTAGACTATTACAGATTTGCTTAACGAAATTTTAAGGGCCGTCGTCAAACAGCCAGATATCCCTGATAGTTAACATTACATGGATATAACGAGTTTGAACTATAATTTTATCATACATGTATATACGCGCAACCTGCGTTATGATTGTACAATACAGCACGCATCTATTTCGAAACGTTAATCAGTTGTGATTCGACAAGACACCCTCGCCTTGTCCGAGCGTTATGCGAGCACCGAGAGAATCCCAAAGTAAAACGCCTGGGCGTGCATATCGCGTTCACGTAATCAGAGAGCTCTCGCCGGTCCGTTAATGTAGGCCATCGAATCATTGTGCGTACGGCGCTGGCAAAAGGTGGAGTACGATGAAGACAGAGCTCATATATATATATATATATATGTACGCTTTGTGCACTTACGTTGTCATGAAATGTCTCAATTCGCGAAAGTACGCGAATAATACGTCTACAATAGCCTCAACTTGTCATAACAGATCCAGATCACGTTTCTTCCCACCGAGAAAATTCAACGTGTCTGATGTGAATCTTGTTTTTCTTTTGCGACCGAAACAATGGATTATATTGCAAAAAATGCGCACGAAAAATGAAAAATTCGTCTTCGATTCACACTTCCAAGTTCGATCATTGAGGTTAGTTTCGTAACAATCTTCCTTACTTTCTTTCCTGAAATCCTCAATGGATGGTTAAGGAATCCCACAGAATCGGTTCAATCGACAATCTCCGGTATTCTGAATAACCCTATGTGGATATTTTCGTCTATAAGAGGGTGTTGCTCAATTACGGTGGGTGAACGAAATCAATGGTTTGACGGACGACACGTGCTCGAATGCTCCCGAGCCACGTCCTTGGCCATGCCAAAGAATCTATCGGGGCTCAGCATTCTAATAGAATTAAATAAAGACAATAATGATGATAAATCGAGAATGAAGCTGTAACCATCATACGCAACCGCAAGTGTTGTCAGAGCGACGGTGCAAGGCGTTTTACGAATGCGGAGGGGGGATAAGGTGAAAGAGAGCGAGTGAGGACTTTTGGAGTGTACGCCCTCCTTTCTACGATGATATTGAACATTGCCGTGCCCCAAGACCGTTTCTTCCGCCTCTAGATCGTACCGAATCTCCGTGTAACACGGGGACAAATGGTGTCTGGATTCGAGCGAGGAAGGGATTGCGAAAATAATAATAATAATAATAACAACCACAGTAGGCTCGTGCGCGCGTATACGAGAATGGTATAAATATGGTTGAAGCGTTGGTTCGAATTATCAGTCCATCAGCAGCAGTCCCCAAGACACTGTTGGATCTCAAAGAATTTTTTCTTCTCAAGAAAAAGCAAACCTCAAAAATCAACATGTACAAGCTCGTACTCCTCGCATTGGCTGCTTGCGCTATGGCCGCACCTGCACCGAAACCTGGCTTCATCGCCGCTGCACCGGCTGCGTATCACGTTGCTGCTGCTCCCGTTGCCGTTGCCCATAGCGTACCGGTTGCAACGAGCTACGCAAACACCTACAAAGTCTCGTACAAGAGCCCTGCACTCGTTGCCGCTGGCCCAGCTCCGGTTGCCTACGCTGCGTCTCCAGTTGCCTACACCGCGCACGCAGCTCCGCTCGCATACGCTGCGCACGCAGCTCCACTCGCCTACGCCGCGGCTCCGGTCGCCTATGCTGCGCACGCATCACCGGTTGCCTACGCTGCGCACGCAGCACCGGTTGCCTACGCCAGCTACGTCCACTAAGGGAAACACGACAACGACAACGCTATCTTTCATTTCTGCAACAAACCTTTGTACTTTGGTCAACGTAAACTGAAATTTTTGTCAGTAAAATAAAAAATCTCCAACCGAAATACCGATGTATTTTCTTCGGCTTCTTTTACTCCTGCATCGTCGGCAGCTTCGGACGATAGAAACGAAACGAAAAGGGCTACGATCGATAAGTTCCTTCGGTGTCATTTTTGTTCGTTTGGTGTTTTCTTCTTTTCAATTTTTTGTTGGAGCATTTTGAGAGTCGCGGGGCACATGTGTTACGTGGAATCAAGAGATTCGTAGATTCGACTCGTGGTGAAAATGCTAGAAGAAAAACGTGAATATTCGACGCAACCCGAAAAATGGAACCACCTTCAATTCTTACAACGTTTTTATCTCTGTTGTTTGGGGTCGTCCATTGATCACGTGAGGCTCAAATTGAGGGGGGGGGGTTTGGGTAACATCACGATTGATCACACTGGAGGGGGGGGGGGGTGTTGTGACATATCACGTATATTTTTTTTTGGTAACTGCGCGGACAATGCCATTTCAATATACTGAAAACATATATTACTTCGTTTTTCACAATAAAATACCGTACTCTCTATAGCTTGTGGCTGACATTTCTTAAGAAAAAAATACACGCGATGTTGCAGGCGGGGGGGGGGGTACCCTAGAACCTCACCACATAGCACCATGGGGGAGGGGGATTCAAAAAGTGATATCATAGATTCATACGATAGATTTCTGTATACCTGTTTGATACGAAAACAGTGAGTAAAAATCGCGTGGAAACATTTTTCATTCACAGCTAAAAAAGTCGATAAGCCTCGAAGAACAAATATTTCTAATTTTAATCTCAGATGACATTTCAACATTTATAATACCGTATGACATTTGGTTTCAAATTGACCTTTCGGCTGTTTCGAGACACTTGATGAATGCGAGCGAGTTTTTTTTCTTCATATTTCGCTCAATATGATCATACTCCAGATTGTTGCCAGCGAACTCCAGAGGGACTAATGCAATACATGAATTTTTTAATCCCCGCTCGAGTAGTACAACTCACCCACAAACTTTCGTCGTGAAAACTTGAGTGGAAGTATACGACTTTTTATCCGTAAATTCGTTTCGGTATCAAATTTTTTTTAAGGATACGACGCGGTTGAATTACACGTTTTCTTTTCACGTAACAAGATACCGATTAATTTGCGAAATTGCTTCGACCAAATGTGAACCTTCGTAACACGATGTATGCGTTCTGTTAGTCAATTTGTAATCTGTCTCGGTGATTATACCCTGGCGATATGTTACAGCCAACAATAGTCGGTACTGCTTATAGCGTACTTTATCATTTTGGGTGTTTCGGGTGTTGCGAAAATGCGAGAGACGCCGTGGTGAATTGGGTCTCGGTGTGCATTCCCACTTTATTTATTTTAATTTTCTTTTCTGATCCTCGATCTCACTCGACCTCAGAAACTCCAAGCCTTCGAAAGAAGCTCTTGTGCAGTATGCACGTTACAGGCACGACGAGGATAACACGAGGAGACAAAAAAAACATTATTCTGGATAAACAAGGAGAGTACCACCCCGGCTGTTTAACAAGATTCAAGGCGAGCCACTTTGGACGAAATACCCGTCGTTGTCGGCCTATTCGTGTATTCGTGGCCTATATAGACTTCGATATATTGTTTCGAAAAGGAAATCAGGATCTTCCAGAAAGATTTGCCTCCCACGTGTGAAGCATTCACACCGAGAAATGTGAATGGACACGGACAGGAATCGAAAATTTGATGAAAAAGGAACATAATAATTTTCGTTGACAAAAAAAACAAGAAAAAAAGATCCACTGAATAACAAAAGTTTATACATGAATATACGTATAATTTTCTTATGTAAAGTATACGTCGCAGACGTTATTGCCATGGATAAAGCACGTGGCCCATTGTGCAGCGGGTACAATGTCACGTTCGGTCGACCAGCTTCTACGTCCTTCCGACATATACTTATTTACAAGCATTTATTTCTGTCTCGTCTATTCGGATTATTCTCACAGATTTACCTGGTGCAATTCAAACGAAATTGTTGCCACAGCGAATTAATCTGACGTATAGATACCTCAGGACGACGAGCGGACGAAACGATTGTACCTGCGTAAAAGATAAAGCCCATGCGAGCAGCGTTTTGTTGAAATCATTTTTTAAGCACCAGCTGCGCCTGGATCAGCGTGCCTCTCAAATGGGACGGACGGCTCGGTTTGGATGAATTCAATTGCAAAGTTACGTTGTTATAATAGTTTTTCTCAATAGTATCGCCGTCTTCAGTTCTGGCATTATTCTTAAACTCATTGATATCCATAAAAAAGTAAAGTTTGAAGTAAAGTTATCATTTATACCAGTAATGCAATGCTTGTAGGATAAAAAAAATATTATCCAATTGATGACTTTTTTAAGTTATCGGAAAGTTATCTATTTACTGTTATCTATTGGATCTATTTCAACGTTGTCCAAATGATATCATAAAGACGAATTACATAAGACGTCTTTTTCATGACATCTTTCAGTTATCGATAATATGATGTCTTTTAAGATATTCAGTATCCAATCCATCCAAATGTTGTCCTAAAGATGGAATCCAACGGATCACTTTTATCATAGTGCGAATGTCGCGTGTCATATTTCATTTCACCGGCAAAAAATTGTCCGTAACAACAAATAGTTGAAAAAATAAAGGTGTTGAAATATACATACGTTCCGTGCTTTTTAGCCTACTATTCTTTTCGCCTCTGTGAGTACATATATGCATTTAATGTACTGTCTTTTTTATTCTAAAAGCGTACGTCTGCTTTTGAGGTTATCCAAGGGATCGTTTGGAGCATGGCAACCACCAGAAGGCGTGACCGTATCGGGAGAGAAGTCCAATAACGACTGCACCGTTTTTATAATATTAAATTATATTTCACTTATAATGAATTAATTCATGTTTCATTTATAATGACCTAGCCCACTTCGAAACCGACGTAATAATATCTTATCAATTTCTTTATTATAAAAATTAACTTATCAACAGTCTAGAATATTGAGCTATATTAAATATTCTAGACTATTAATAGGTTAATTTTTATAAAGTGGATATGATATTATATATATATATATATATATATATATATATATATATATATATATATATCGCCAATAAATAGATATCTTTTCGATAGCACTCTTCGATGCCGTTTAGATGTCGTTTTGTCAACCTCATTTGGATGCCTATCGGACGACTTTCAGATGGCAGTGGGATCTTGGCATTTTCGTGCCTTTAAGAGGATATCTTTCGGATATATCGATTTGGTGACTTTATGCTAACATGCCGACAACCAATAAGAGTTAACCTTTTGTTGACACATTGTTAACCGTTAAAAGTTGCCGTATAGTTAACTATCGGACACGAATAAGTTATCTACCAAGCGGACATAAGTGATACGTTTTGTAATACAAAACGGCGTCTTTTTGGACAACCAAAAGGTTATCCGTATCCGTTTCGCATATCTTTCGGATGCCATATGGATAACATTTTGCTACCTGGGTAGTAATAAAACATACACGAAGGGGGCCCAAAGCGGGCACCCGGCCTAAAGCGGGCATCTTTCGTACTACCAACGTTTTTAAACTTACCGCGGTTTCGCGCCGTGGGGACGTTGCCCGCGTCCCGCCCGACCTGCCTCAATCGTGAAACTCAACTGCAACCGACCACGCGGCTCGTGTGGCAAAAAACCAAAATTTCACGGGTTTTGAAATAAAAAATCAAGGTACGTACACCGTGTTTCGTCTATTCGTGAGTAAAGTAGACCAATACTAAATTGTGACTGTTGTTTTATGCCTATTCAACTTTTTTAGTCATATTTGCTCGAGTGTGTTCCAATAATTTTTCGCTTCGGTTTGATTAAAACGTCAAGTGGCGTAAAAGGGCAAAGCGGGCACGTGTCATAATATGTTAAAATATATTACTGAATGTTAAAAATGTTAAAATATATAAAAAATGTTAAAATATGTCAAAAATATTAAAATATGTCTCTGGTACGGCGAACGCTTCGCTTATTGTAGCTTCCACACAGAGAGAAATGTATAGTAACCTCAACAACATGTCACCCATATTTTATATTACTCTGAGGGGACAATAATATTTTCTAATATTTAACTATAATCATATGTTAACCGCAACCGACAATCTTTCAAGCATACGTATTATGGTAGGTTTTCATAAAATAGATGATTCCTTACACTATCAAACAATAGTGGTTTTAACCATAGTGAATGGTATGTCTACTGAATGTATATGATATTTCATAAATTCGAAAATTCACATATTTTCAGTTGACAATACTACCTGTATGAATGCTTATAATGATTTGTTATTCCCTGACCTGAAATGATTCCTATCGAAGAAAATATTTCACCTTATGGATACTTATGGTATTTCGATCGTAGATTTGGCATATCGGATAAAAGTCATTCCAGTTGCATTTCCGAATAGCTGTTACCTCTGATATAGGTGGAATTTTGCACAGATCGCTTTCTTGATAATATATGCACTGCGTAAATGGATTTTTGGCGCGGCCCAATAGTTTTCGAAATATCGGATTAGAAAAACTCATAAATTAATGCGCTAATATATCTACATCGATCATAGCGTGCCACCGCTGTCTCTATTTTATTGACAAATGATTTACGTCTTCATTATACGATTACCATAATGTTATTCGTATAGTCACTTTTCGTAAGATCTTGTGACAGTTTATACTCAACAAGTGTTAATGTCAACCGTATAAATAGTACAAACTTGTACTGAGAACAATGTCCATAGTATTTATAATATAAAAAAAACGCCCATGGTAAAAGTGGGCATAGTAAAATTCATATAGCTTATTGCTACCGCAATCATAATATGGTTAACACAACTATAAGCGTTTATCTAATCATGCCGTTTTGGTAGCGTGTTTTTTTTATCTAGTAGCCCCGAAATAACTATTAAGACGGAATGACACCTCATCGCGGTCGGTATGGTAGAACAATTATAGATACCCAAAAATCTCTGAAACGGCTTTTCAGGTCCCGTCGAAACTTTTCCAAACGACATCAAATAGATAGACGAACAGCTGTCTGCCCCTCAAATTTTCTGAATTTGAGAAAAAAACGTAGATCAGCAGATGATAAGCCAATCTACGTTTTTTTCCCTCAAATTCAGAAAATTTGAGGAGCAGACAGCTGTTTGTCTATCTATTTGACGTCGTTTGGCAAAGTTTCGACGCGATCGGAAGAGCCGTTTCAGAGATTTTTGGGTATCTATAATTGTTCTACTATACCGACCGCGATGAGGTGTCATTCCGTCTTAAGAGGGAATGATACCTTATCGCGGTCGGTATGGTGGAACGATTATAGATTCCCACGAATCGGAAAGCATATCGAATGCCATTTTGAATTTTTGGGCGGTTTCCATCGGCAGCTGAAAAACACATTTTTGCCACCTTTTGCCGTCTTTGGCTTATGAAAAAAAAAAAAAAAAAAATACATTGGTCAACGCGCATGATGCGGCTGCAGTCAACACTCTGAAGTAGGTGATAGGCTGAGGACTCCAAGGTCTTAGGATTTGGAGATAGGCATACAAGTGACAAGTATGCGGTGAAAAATAACACCTTGTGTATCGTAAAAATACACGCGAAGGTAAGTCAAAACGAATGAACAAAACACGACAAAAATATGTGTATACTTGTTTATACAATCGGTCGCACATATCGTCGGTGCTGCCAACCAAAAGCCAATTTACAAGAGAGCGCAATTTTGATCTATTTCGATTAATCTAACGAACTAGAGCAACAGGAGCAGTGACGATGCCAGTCTTGACGAGAGGAGCTGCTTTGTAGTGATCGGCGTAGCCGGTGACCGATAGTCCGTGTATTGAGGCGATTGGCGCAGCGTGCACGAGCGGGGCATGAGCCACGGCGATTGGCGCGTGTGCCACCAGAGGCGCTGTTTTCACGATCGTCGGTACTGGATGCGCTACGACCTGATGAGTCGTCTTGAGGATCGGATGAGCCACGATCACGGGTGCAGCGGCAATGACTTGATGTCCGGCATTGACGACGGGAACCGCTTTTACCACCGGGACTTCTTTCACCACGGGAATCGCTTTTACCACGGGAGCTCTGTAAGTGTTTGCGTAGCTCGTCCCAACGTGAACCGCCACTGCAGGTGGGGATGCAACGAACGGCGCTACGAGACCTCCCGGAGCGCCGGAAACTGAAGCTACGAGAGCAACAACGCAAAGTACGATGAACTTGTGCATTTTATCGATTGGCAACAAAAATTGTTTGTATCTGATCGGTTGTACGGATGTATGGTGTTCCCTCTTAGTTTTCGGGATGAATGTGCAAAATCGAATGATGTTCTGTCACGAATTCTCGACGGTTTATATATCCGCGAGTTAACCCTTGAAAGAGGACTCTTAAATCTCACATATTATGCACACTTTTGGCGGTGGCTTGCATTTACCTTGTGCTGGCATGTGTGTGTGTGTGTGTGTGTGTCCGTCGCCAATCTTTGCGTTTGAAGCTCGAGGTTGAGTGGCGCCTTAGCCCGAGGGCTCGAAATTTCAAGGCACCGGATCATTTATTTTACTCTCCCCTTTCACAATCTTCACGCTGGTCCACGACCTACGAGCACGCTGTGTTGTATGAGCACAAAAAAACTGAAAAATCAGTCCCTGTGACAGCTGGCCTCCGGAGCTCCCTTTTCGACTCTGGTTCACAGAAATCTTTTGGGTTACATCGGTGTTAAGGAAGCTTTCCAGTGTGACAGCCCGAAAAATCGCTGTTTTGCGCGATTTTTTTTTTTAAAGAAAAAATAATCTAATTGGTCTGGTTTTTTTTTTTATATTAATTGGGTATTGAAGAATACAAAACAATTTTTTAAAGATCGATTTGTTTATTAATTAATATCTATAAAAATGATGAAACAATTGTTGCAGAAAATGCACTTGGATGTGGTGTCCACTCTGGGGGTCACAATTTTGATCTGAAACAAAAAACACAAAAAGATTATTGATCGGTATATAATTGGCTTTCGTGCTATGGAGGCTTTTTTTTTTTTTTTTGCAAAAATGGCGCCGGTTTGAACAAAAAGTATCGATTTTAGCATTTTTTTTGGCAGTTTTTTTTACAAAAAAATAGGAAGATATCAAAAAAAAAAAAAGCTTCCATAGCACGATAAACAATGACGTTAAGAATATTGTGTAAAAAATTCAACTCGATAGCTTTAAAACTCTGCCCTCCAAGTTGGACACCGTTTTGAAAAATGCTGTTTCGAGAAAAACGCGTTCAAAGTTTCGCTGTAGCTGTAGCGCTCCGTTGCCTTCTTCCAAGAAATGCTGTACAGTAACCGAAATAATCTGAATTTCGGCATGAAAATTTCAGGGAATATTCGGAAGAGTGTATACTATTCGATAAAGCAAAAAAAAAAAAATCGATTTTTTGAAAATTTCACACTGGAAAGCTCCCTTAATGACTGATTAAAGTAAATCGCATAAGACGTGTTCAAATTGCGTGTTTTATTCCTGCGATCGTCTGAAAATTCGTCTTGAGGCGGTCATCCCACGACACGTCCAAAAAACTATATCTTTTTTGCACAAGTTGCAAAAAAATGTGTGCTTGTTATATGGAGCCGGCATAGCAGACCGACGTTCAGTCAACATTTTCTTTGTGTAAATCGTACTTGACCTTTTAAGGGGTCCTCTCACTTTGGACGCTAAAAAGAAAGGCTGTTTTCATGATTGTTTTGTTTGGTTTATATTATAGATATTGATATAAAAGTTAATAAATACACTTTCGAAATACATTACATTTTTATTTATTTAGTTCACTGTGTATAGATGAAAATGGTAGTTAGGAAAATATCCTAACAAAATTGTAGGTCCGCGCTGTTGATGAAATCTTGGAGATAGATCATCCGAAACAATAAGTCAAACGGTTTTAGTTCAGTATTTTAATGGCTATAGCGCATATCATACGATTTTTGATGTGCGCAAAAATAACAAATTGGCGGACATTTTTCGAACAACAAAAAAAACTGTTTTTTCACCGTTTTTGGCATAAAAATAGTAAATATCAAAATTTGAAAAAAATCCTTGATATGCGCTACAGCTATAGTTGTAAAGAATATGCGGTTAAACTTTCATAAGGATCGGTTTAATTAGTAGCTTCGAAGATTTTATCAACAAGCCGTCAAAACACGTTATTTCGAGAAAAAACCCCTTCGAAGTTTATTTGGGTTGCATAAATAAATAAATATTCTAAAAAAATATATTTCGAAAGTGTAGTTATTAAGTGTAACAACTTTTATATCAATATCTATAATATAAACCTATGATAAAAATTCATGACAATAGCCTTTTTAGGGCCTAAAGTGAGAAGACCCCTTAAACGCGTTTATCTCAAAACTGTATTTTTCAAATTGGCATCCATTATTGGCATCGCAAAAACGACTGAACGGATTTCGCTCACATTTTTACAATATAGGAAGCACATCTATACTGCCAATAACGCATGTTCGATTTTTTTTTTTGTAGGTACGACTTTCTTCCATATGATGGCAATATAGTTCCTCACCCGAATTAGAATATTTCTGATATCTGCGATAGTTTGTTTGAGCTGAAAAAGTCGAAAAAAGTTAACTTTTAAGACGTGCTAAAAATTCGATTTTCGATAATTTCACTTTACTTTAGTTCCGGCGATCGCCACGGATCTACAAATTCAAATGCCGTTTATTTTATTTTATTATTTTCGATGAGCAGCACATCTGGAATTATGGCAACTGTCACCAAACTTTTTGACACATGAGTGTCTTCTGAACGGTGTAAAGTCGATTCAACTCGTTATTTTTGTTCGATAATATTCTGAGGGACTGTTAAAATGTTAATAAATGTGTAGCCAAAATTCAAAAAATGGTGTGTTTTAATGATTCATAAAAAGAAATTCTCAAACAAATCGCTGTCTCATGAGTTCCTAAACTATTATAAAATAGTTTAGGAACTATTTATTGGGGGTCCTAAAAAATTCTTAAATAAATCGCTATCTCATGAGTTCCTAAACTATTATAAATAGTTTAGGAACTATTATTAGGGGGTCCTAAACTATTATAAATAGTTTAGGACCCCCCCCCTATAAATTCCTAAACTATTTGTTAATAGCATGCCGCCTCATTTAAGGCCGTCTTCTAGTCTAGAGTTTTGAAAGAATCGATTTTTTTTGCATATTTTCAATCTTTATTCTTTCAAGAATATACCCTCCAGAAGAAATTTCAAAATTCCAAATATTTATGGGGTTACAGTTATTGAGGTTAGTGGTTAGTGAGGTGGAAACTAAACCGGCCAAATGTAAGTATATGTACCAATATATGGCTGGGACTGTCTGAAACTTCACTCGAATCTTTAAACGCGTTTTTCTCGAAACTACTTTTTTCGATACGATTAACATGGTATCTCAAGTTGTAATCAACCGATGTACTTTAAAATTTGTATGAACCTTCTCTATACACCCCTCTATCGACCCTACCAGATTTATCGCGAAATTTTGTTAATAACTATTTGTTAAAAATCAATAATCGTGAGAAAAAAACGGCAAAAAAGACCTTTTTTTTAAACAACCAACATTTTGCGATTTTTTTTGCCTGAGGTAGGGGCTATAATGACATCCTTACTAATTAAGAAACTGTTTTCATTTTTTTTCAGGTGACCAGGAGGGTCGGAATCGTGTTAACCAGGAGAGGCCGTTTTTTTCCACCCCCACTTTACCAACCTGTAACAATCGGAATTATGGATTTTTTTCTTCAATTTTTGAATATAATGTTAAAGGATGAATAAATATGTGGTAAAAAATAAATACTAAAAATATTTTTTGTTTTTTTATCGCACTTCAAAAAAACCCCAGATTTTGGCCGTCTAGACCAGAAGACGGCCTTAAGAAGAGCGAGTGATCGCAAAATCTAATCATCGATGCGATAATAATATATTTTCGTCATTCAGAAATGATGATTTCCGAAGCTCGTAAGTTTTTCCCCGTTAGTTCAAATGACGAAGTCTTTTAATTTCTGGGATTCCTTACTTATTTAATGAACACAAATGTTACTTCGTTCAATTTCAAAGTGATATAAATGAAGTATTAATCGCATCGCAGTGAATTAACAAGTACGTTGACGCATATATCGAGACGTCGGCTATTAGCGCAGCCTTCGGTGGACGAGCGTAAAGTCACGTAAACAGGGAGGCGTCCTGAGGTGGAGTTTCCACGCACCTATTTCGTACACCTTCGAGCACGGCGAAAATTTAAATTTTACATCATTATTACGTCTTTAAAAAAAATTTGATCGTTAAATCACTTTTAACGAACTTCTTCTGTCATCGTATCGTAACGCAAAACGTTTATCGTGTGATCGTTTTTTCCCCTTTATTTATAAATACTGGGTCACGGTATAATGATTAATAACATTTAGAAATGACATGTACCGTGTCTTTTTTGCAGCATCATACATTCAGGTGTACTCGATTATCTCAGTGCTTTCTTTCTCATATAAATTATCGAAAATTGATACAACGGGTAGTTTATGGCCGAAAAAATGTTGCTGTGGTCACCAAGTCGATTAATTCTCCATCGACGATATCAAGACTGTCTCGGAGGTCCCTCCCATTTAGCCACCTCTTTAAGAGTTTTTAATGGATTTCTTACGCTTTTAAACGCCACGTGTGGGCTGAGCTCTTTCGTACTCGTTTCACTTTCATTGCGGCATTCACTGCTCCGGCGTGCATTATACTTACCACAAATTGCACAATATAAACACGAAAATCGACGTACCCCTTGAGTTTTCTTTTGTATACGGTTGCTGGACAGGTTTATAAAATTAAGGCGCTCAGCGGATATCGTACGGTATTCTAAATAAAAAAATGCATTTGCGTTAAAAAAAAACATCATCAAGATTTGATGACTAAGATTTGTGTATATATTTGATTTGATCATATTTCCAGTTGCATACAAATTAAAATACTTCGGCACCCTTTATACCTATGAAAAAAAAAAAACAGGAAATGTATAGGTAAAACTTCCTCCATACGCCCCGGACAAGCAGACGTTAATGCGCGGTTGAAAAAAATAGATTGCTTCTTCTTTTTTCATGCCATCAAACTCAATTGAAAAGCAAGACATCGAAAATTGTATGAGCGTTTATCGAGCTTGCAATTGAATTTAATATGAGAGCGAATTGAAGTTATCAGGCCAATGTCGGGATCCGAGTGAATTCATTATTCGACATGAACGAGCAGTGGATGCAACCTTTATTGATCAGACACATCGTAATGATAATAAATATTATGAAGAAGAAATGAGAATAATCAACTACTCGGCGTGAAATATGGCTCCCTGTGGGCAGTTGAACCATCGCGAGCTGACCTCTCGTGAGTAACTGCGTAATAATAATTTGATACTTCTTCGAGTAAATACACGTGCAAATGTCGATGACACGAGATGTTACATCGCGCGATAAACCGAGGATAATACGATACATTTTTTCCCGGCAAATAATGAAGTAGCGGTAGTGAGACAGAAAGAAAGAGAGAGGGAGGGAGAGAGAGAGAGAGAGAGAGAGAGAGAGAGGGAGAAATTAACAGGGAGATTTATTTTCAAGATAAAAAACGATTGGAGAGCCTCGCCGCAGCCTTGATCCACTCAGAGAGCTCTCATGCATCCCGTGTAAGTTTCGATCTCGTCCGTCTTTTTTATGGGGAGCTCTGAGACAAGCACTGGACAGTGGTTGTCCATCTCAATACATATATATATATATATATATATATATATATATATGGATGTATATATATATATATATATATATATATATATATATATATATATATATATATATATATATATATATATATATATATATATATATATATATATATATATATATATATATATATATATATATATATATATATATATATATATATGTATGTATGTATGTATGTATATATCTATATATGAGGATTCCACGCCAATTCGCTCGGCCGTGACACTGATCATTTTTTATTTTTTTTATTTATAAAAATAAAATAGTATGCTATGCAAGGAGTATTTTCACAATTTTTTAAAATTTTATCGCTTGTATTTCAGAAGTTACTATTTTTCGAAAAATCTGGATTCCAGAAAGTTCGGAAGCATCCTAACGCCGATATTTCTTAAATTAATCGATATATCGAAAAATGTCTATATTAGATCGATTTTTTCATATTAGTTCACAGTATCATAAAAAAAAAGAAAAAATATTTTAATCATCGTTGTGAAGATTTTTTCAGCGTCTAAAGTGAAAACTATTTTTTTTAAAGATGATTGCCCTTCTTTTCAAAAAAATTCTCTAAAATAATATGATGAATTATATGAATTTTAGCGCTAGTCCCATTGTGGGCCCATTTTTACTTGTATTTTTTTTCAATAAATTCAAAGTTTCACGAAAATTTCAAGTGTTTCGTATGAATTACTAATCATTTTTATTACTAATAATACTCGTATGTAATAATGATTGTACTTATTCACAATTAGTAATTGTAGTGATAATTTTACAATTAGTAGCCCGATCTAATATGTTGAAGAATTATTTTTCGCTCGCCAAGTGTAGGCGTGATTTTTCATAGAAATGGTACAAAAACATTTAAAAAATATTGCGAATACGATAAATATTATTCATACGAAACACTCGAAATTTTCGTGAAAAGAAATTGAATTTATTGAAAAAAAAAATACAAGGCCAAATGGTCCCACAATGGGATTAGCGTTAAAACTCATATAATTCATCATATTATTTTCGAGAGTTTTTTGAAAAAAACAAAAAAAAATGGCAATCATCGTTAAAAAAAATAGTTTACACTTTACGCCCTGAAAAAAAGTTGACAACGATGATTTAAAATTTTGTTCCTTTTTTTATGTAAGTGTGAACTAATATGAAAAAATCGATTCATAGACATTTTTCGATATAGCGATTAATTTAAGAGATATCGGCGTTCGAACGTTTCCGAACTTTCTGAAATCCATATTTTTCGAAAAATTGTAACTTCTGAAACACATGCTATACCAATTAAAAAATTTGTGAGAATACTCCTTGCATAGCATACTATTTTATAAAAAAATTTTTTTTAATAAAAAATGGTCAGGACCACGGCCGAGCGAAATGGCGTGGAATGCCTCATATATAAATATATATATATATATAATTTATGTATAAATTAGGATTCCGTGCATATATGTTCATGTAGAAATAATTATAATTGACAGAGTTTTCACTTTCATTAGACGATTACAAATGACCAGCCAAAGTCCGATGACTGGCTAATTTTTGCTTTATCGTGATTAACGCTATCCCTCTCTCTATTAAGGCTCCCCAGTGAGGGCTATCTCTCACTGGGAAGTAAAAAAAATCGTTTTTCACATATTATTACAGTGTGGATTTTCACGATTATTTTAAGACCAACCGGACAGTCGAATTTTAAAAACTGTCGAAGTTACGCCTATTTTAGTTGAACAGTGTGTAAAGTTAAGAATGATTCGCGTGTGACGACAGCGGACATCAGAGCACGAGAACACAGAAAAGAGGCCCGAACAACCCGCAGATTGCACAGATTAAGGGAGCTTTCCAGTGTGAAATTTGCAAAAAATCGATTTTTTTTTTTTGCTTTATCGAATAGTATACACTCTTCCGAATATTCCCTGAAATTTTCATGCCGAAATTCAGATTATTTCGGTTACTGTACAGCATTTCTTGGAAGAAGGCAACGGAGCGCTACAGCTACAGCGAAACTTTGAACGCGTTTTTCTCGAAACAGCATTTTTCAAAACGGTGTCCAACTTGGAGGGCAGAGTTTTAAAGCTATCGAGTTGAATTTTTTACACAATATTCTTAACGTCATTGTTTATCGTGCTATGGAAGCTTTTTTTTTTTTTGACATCTTCCTATTTTTTTGTAAAAAAAACTGCCAAAAAAAATGCTAAAATCGATACTTTTTGTTCAAACCGGCGCCATTTTTGCAAAAAAAAAAAAAAAAAGCCTCCATAGCACGAAAGCCAATTATATACCGATCAATAATCTTTTTGTGTTTTTTGTTTCAGATCAAAATTGTGACCCCCAACGTGGACACCACATCCAAGTGCATTTTCTGCAACAATTGTTTCATCATTTTTATAGATATTAATTAATAAATAAATCGATCTTTAAAAAATTGTTTTGTATTCTTCAATACCCAATTAATATACAAAAAAAAACCAGACCGATTAGATTATTTTTTCTTTAAAAAAAAAAATCGCGAAAAACAGCGATTTTTCGGGCTGTCACACTGGAAAGCTTCCTTAAGAACGATGGATTTTCAGACAGTTGCGTGTGATTCGTTTATTATATCGATTGTAACTTAGCAATTAATTACTACGTGGTCGGAAAAGAAAATATCGGGATGCAGGTTACTTTGTATCTCCTCGTTGCAACGTTGTCGAATGTGAATAACGAAGTGCATCTCGACGAAAGCCATCTCGGAAATACATGTATGCGAACAAAAGGAAATAAATTGCAAATAGTTTTATTTACGTCTTTCATTAAGTGGGTGTAAAACTTGAGAGTCTGTGTTTTCGATGATATGATACACATTGTGAATGTTGCTACGGTGATATTTACACTTGCATTGTATGTTCGGAAGGTTTGTAACGTGGCGAAGGATTCATCGTTGTTGTTGTCGTCGTTGTGTTTGTGAATTTACAGACCCACATGATCCGTAGGTCGAGATTTTTCGGTGGACTTAATTGGCAGTGGCAAAACGATCAGTTTATGTACATACATGATTTTAAGGGGGGTACGAAATCAATGATAATATCCACTGTGTCCGTAACCGTGTCCATAGCCAGAGTATCCAAGTCCATGGTAGCCCAAACCGTAGCCAAGATCGTGGCTGTAACTAGCCGAGGGCGCGTATCCGTAACCGTGGCCGTAACTCGCATAGGGAGCCGAGTATGCAACTGCAGGTGAGGCGTATGCGACCTTCGTCACGGCAGGTGCAATTGCAACCTTCGTATATGCAGGGGCGGCATAAGCGACCTTCAAAAAACAATTCCACCGAGTTAGAAGTTGCCATCGTGACGTCATGTTTTTCTTTCAGATATCAATATGGTTCGTCAGCAATTCCATCGGAGGAAAATATTCGGAAGTGTCACTCCTGTCAGAATCGAGCTGATTTTATTTTGTGTGGTTTCTTGCAGTTAAAAAACATCATATTTAATGTTATTATGGCAGCACATCGACAATAACAATGTCAATAAATATTTTTTTAAAGATTCTTATTCGTCGATGTTTCGAACGTTTTTTTTTCAAGATTTCTGAAAGAAATATTCTGTTCTTTCAAAATACAATAGACATGCAAACTATTTTGACAATTCTTCATTATAAAATTGCGGAATAGCATCGAAGATAGCATGTACGCGTTCACTGTGCGCGGTGAAATCTCGACGAAATAGAAAATCGGCAATATAACTGCGGCGGATTCAGAATTATATACAGGGACACGAACAATCAACCCTTGTCAGGACATAAATGCGAATTGTGCAGCCAAGTGTCTGTTTTTATCGATTATGTGAAATTACACTTTGTCCTTATTATTTTTTTTTCTTTTTCACTTTTTTAACCCGTTGGCATCGCCACTGCAAGGCTTTTCCATTTAACGCAGCACTCTCTCCACACTGCGAACATTTTATTTCGCGCGAAAGTATTCCGTGCTTCCGCAATAATTCTATACCATCGGTACAATTTTTAAATAAGGTGCACGCTTCTCGACGACTTATTGTACAAGCAGTACACACCATTGTGAATATTTTCGAAAATTTTCTTACCTAAGTGTCGATGTATATTAGTGTGTTCACTTTTGTGTTGCCCAGTATATTGGTGACCTATTCGCACATTGTATTTGCATGTTTATATTTTCCCCACATCTAATAACAATCGCTTTAGAGCTGGTTCGAAAGTTGAAAATGGAATTGAGTCAATGTAAAATTAAGGTGAAAAAAATGTTAATGCATTAAAAATATTATGCGCCATTGAAATATAACTTGGGGGCCAGTCCATTTTGAAAATTTCAAAAAATCGATTTTTTTTACTGTTTTCGAAAGTACATGCATTCAGAAATATTGGATTTTGTACGGTGCAGGAAGTGCCGATTGAGTTTAGGTAAGAGTTTTTCATAGTATAAACTTCAAACGCGTTTTTCTCGAAACAACGTTTTCAAAATCTTGCTCCATCGTATCTCGAAAACTAATCAACCGATTCTCTTGAAACTTGACCCACTTCTTTCGTTTTTCATCTGCCATTTTTTTACTTTTTGATAAAACTTTATATCCGAGGGTCTTTTTGTAGCTGGTGTCATACTGAATCTAATGGACTTTTTTTTCTTGTTTCAGGCAAGCCGTTGCCGAGTTGTGATGGAGCTACCTAGACCACCTATTTTTGAGGCGTTACGTTAAACTATAGTTTTTGTACTTAGAAATCAATAAAAATGAATTAAATTTTTTTAAATGTATTTCAAGACTTTATTTATCGAGCCCAACAACTTTTATATTCATATCTTTTATAAAATCCTCCGAAAAAATCGCCAAAGTAGCCTTTTTTTCGTGGCTCCAAAGTGGACTGGCCCCTTAATATAAGGTTTTTCAATCATAAAGAAATGATTAAAAAATGTACAGGCTCTTTTTAGCCGGAGTGACACTTCCGAATATTTACCCTTTTCCAGAATCGATGACCAAAATATCTTAAAAACAACTAAACCGATCTGCTTCAAATTTCACAGACCTGTTTTTGTATATCAAAAGGCAGTCCTTAATCAAAGAAATTTCGATTGCATACTTTTTTTTATATCAAGGAAAATAGTGTTTTTTCCACCGAAATTTCGACGATCACGTTCGATCGGCGACCATTTTTTCAAAAATCATGATTTGATTGCATCCTTCGATTAAAGACTCGATAATATGGTACAAAAACTAAATTCATTTGGTTTTTTAATTTCAGACGATTTGTTCCCTAGCAGGAGTGGTCACCGCGAAGGGCCTTTATGGTACAGCGGTCTGTGCAATTTACTGTAGATCCGTCGTTTATAAATATTTCCCAATAAAAAATTGTCAAAGATAGTTGAAATGATACTCTTTACTATGAAAAAAAAGTTTAAAAACTGCACCCATTTCCCAAACAAAAAAAAAGGAAAACACCTCTTTTTTCCGGCCGCGAACTAGGTGTAAGCCGTTAAGTAATGTTCGCTGTTCAAAGTAATGTAACATTTTTCGTGTACCTTATAAGTGTTAGAATAACTGGTGGCCGGAGGAGCGTGAATGTATTGAACCGGGGGCAAATGTCCTACGACCGTCGTGTGATCAATGCCTCCGTATCCGTATCCACCATATCCACCATGTCCACTGGCATATCCACTGCCATATCCGCCATATCCACTGGCGTATCCACTACCATACCCACCATATCCACCATGACCTCCGTAAAGTCCATAACTTCCGATGGCTCCTGCCGAGCAGTAAGCCACGGCGGCGAACAGGACAATCTGAGACAATTTGACAATAAATGTGATTTGACTGATTCGAAAGAACAAAGTATTCCGTTTATCACAAAAGTTTCGATAATCATATCACCATATCCTGCGCCTACTTGTATTTATACTTGGAAAACTTTCTTCTACTTGAATATCAATTTCAAAAATGTTCATAATTTCTTTATGAGATTTCTGAAAATCAATATTGTTATGAAGGTACTCAGCGAGATTTGTCGACATTTTAACAATATTGACTTTTCAAAATATTTGAAAAGACTGAGTCACCATTTCATGAAAAAAAAATGTGATCATGAGATAGACTTTTTTGTATCCCAAAAATTGGCAAAATTGCCCGAGTTATGACGGTTTTTGTGAATGGTCGAATCGCTAGCTGATTTACGGTGAAGCGCCCTGCTGCGATTGACCGTTTTTTTTTGCGTTTTCCTCCGAACTGGGTTTTATGAAAGCGTGTAAGTTCGGTGTGATTCATTCGATTCACAAATTCGGACAAAAAATAGTCTATAACATTTTCTATTGTATGGCCGGGTGATTTTTTAAATATGTTCATTCATTTGCTAACAACAAATAATTAAAGCTACATTTTTTCTTCTAAAATCGGCCCTTTCTTCTACAGCTTGCTTATACCTCATTCTCAAGGTCCAAAAAAATGACCCTGTCAAACAAGGGTTTTATTATTACACTAAAAGTACATTTTCTTTATTTTTTTTTAGTTTACCGTCGTTGCCAGAACTGCCCACAGCGATTGGCCATGCAGTAATGGCGGCGCGTTGCTTAAATAATAATAACTTCATCGTTGATCAATATTGTTAAATAAAAATAACTCGCACTTGGCAAAACTACGTGTTAATTCTGTGTAAAATTCCAACCTCTTCATCACAATACTCTCACCAGAAAAAAATATTGAAAACCGATCTGTTCTTTGGGCGACGGACTTATGTAGACACGGTGAGGATTTTCACGAAAAAAAGGGAGGGTTCGATGTACGATCTTAGAATTCTAGATTCGAAGTGAACATTAGTTTTTGTTGCTCATTTGACAATATAAAACCTGAAATGCGTCTTTCCCGACACACCATTTTTCGAACTGATGCATCAATCATCTCAAAAACGGATTGGTCAATTTAAATAGTTTGAAAAATTTAAGATCGCACTTTTTGACAGGTAGTAAACCTCGAATACATTGAGGTCATTTAAATTGCAAGGAACGATGCGGAAAAATTGGTTTGACTTTGAAATATCGGAAAAATAAATATATAAATATTTTTGATGAACTTCCGTAAGATCACTGCTTCCGAAGCCTTGTGTAGTTTGCATTTTAGTTTACTCTCTTGATTTTGATCTAGTAGCCAAGGAGCTTGACCTCCCATCATCAAACTCATATCATCACACTCATAAATCATCAAACTCATATATTAAATATTTATATAACTTTTTCAAACTCTTAACTCTCGTACTCACCAAAAACTTGAACATCTTGGGAGCAAGACTGTTTGTGGTAGAAGTTGTGGCAGTGCAGTAGACTGACTGGATGAGCGACCAAGGGACTCTTTATATACCATGTTTTGACGGATAGGTGACGGTCATAGAAAAAAGTGCGGAATACCGCGTAGACACGGGATAGATGAAAAAAAATTATAATAAACGAAAGGCGAGGGGCAATGGGTTGTGGGAAAAAAGTTTCCCCCTTCCATCGGCAATAAATTGACGCGCCTTACGTGTACGTACGGAATACACAACCTTTGCAACAATATATACACACACGCGCACCCATAAATGAACAAGTCCGGATGCAAAAAGATGTGAAAACACGTAGATTGTCGTCTCGATACTTTTTCTTGCGCCCTTTTGCTTTCAAGAAAAAATATACATATTCACAATGTTTATCGATAATAAACTATGACTCGTACGATATCCACATACGCCTACACGATGGTTCATACATATAGTTATGTAAATAAGGGGCTCTACTGAAGGACCCGTATTACACGGGAGTTCGTTTTTTCGAGCTGACAGCGTTTTATCGCTGTCAAGGATACTTCAAGGCATCAGGGAGGTATCGATTGCGCATAGATCGCGATCAATTTTTACGAATATGTTCGACCATCCACGGCGGTATTTCTCGCGCGAAGAGAACCGCGAAAAGGCTTTCGCGTCAATGGTGCACGACCAAGGACGAAGCTATTATGGGCGGCAAAATGAGTATCAAATATATATGTGTGTGTGTGTGTGTGTGTGTGTGTGTGTGTGTGTGTGTGTGTGTGTGTGTGTGTGTGTGTGTGTGTGTGTGTGTGTGCGCGCGCGCGCGCGCGTGTGTGTGTGTGTGTGTGTGTGTGTGTGTGTGTGTGTGTGTGTGTGTGTGTGTGTGTGTGTGTGTGTGTGTGTGTGTGTGTGTGTGTGTGTGTGTGTGTGTAAATATATAAATATATAAATATATAAATATATAAATATATAAATGGCTGTGCAAATACATATATAACTTGAATTATATATACGTATAAATGTGTGTACATAAATAGCTTGTGTATTCGCTGTGAGAAAAAAAGCAATGTAAAGCCACGAAGTGCACCTTGAGGCAACGAAAGAGTCGTTTGTCGATGATTCGCAGGGTTGTTGGGGACAACCCACACCTGTACACCCCAATACAAACACACACACTCACACACACTTATATATATATATATATATATATGTATATATATAATTATGCACTCCCTACAGTTGCAGAATTTCTCGAGCTGAGTATCACTCCCCCTCTCGCACAATCTCGCTCTCTCTCTTCCTCTTTTTCTGCCTTGGTACAATGCTCCGTGAAGCATGAAGATACACTATGAAAAAGAGTCATGTGAGATCTCGCCTCACAGAAGGAGACAGGTGTACCGACAAAACACGCGGGAAACATGAAAGAGATGGAAAACGGGGATAAACACTAGTCAAAGTAGAAAAAACAACTTTTTGGTCAGACGCGGTATTCGTAGGCCATGTACACGATTGTTTTTCTCTGACATTAAAGATATTGAGAACACTAGTCTGGGTATGAATACTGGCCTAAATGTTTTTGCGTGGGTATTCGTTGTTTCGCTAATTGCAAAATTGGGAGAAACATTGAAAGTGTTTGAAAATTGATAACAGCCAATGCTTCAGTGGAAAAAATGGAGTGAACGTGGGGATTGGACATGACTACAGATCAATAATTGCAATGATGTTTTGGTGTAATGATTTTTACAGAGAAGCATGGTATCAGAAGCGGTAAACTTACACACCATGCTCGAACCATACGGTTAGCGAATATACTACTGAACGTTTACATATATCCAAAGGATTGTTTGAATTCGGTGTATTTGTGCAGTGTTTACTATCGGTATAACTGGCAATTTCATGAGAGGTTGGTGGACTTTTTTACGGGGGAAAATACCTTTAAAGAAGTTTTTTGAAGATTTTTTTTTTTTTAAGTTTTTTCACTATTTTTGCGACTCAGGGTATGCTTTATTACTACTTTTCGCCGTTACATGGTATTTTTTATTTATTAATCTTTTTAAAATGCCGGAGTTATGGCACGGTTTTCGATATTACGAAACGTAGCATCGGCGGGAATTATCTGAAAAAAAAACCAACGAAAATGTTTCTTTCATTAACACTCACACGCAGAATATGAACCGGGAAGAAGTGACAAATCGTGAAAATTAATTAGGTGCTTTGATAAAAAAGGATTGAGTTTTTCGAAAAAATGGCTTCATATTACCATTAGAAAATAAGTTTTTTTTTATGTTCAAAAACATTTAACGTCATGTTTTAGACAATAAGGCTAGGAAGATAAATTTTATCAGAATCGGTCGATTGGTTTTTTACCTATGCGTTACGCAAGTTTTGAAAATGCATTGTCACCGTTCTTTGGGATTAATCATAAAAAGTACCATGTAACAGCCAGAAATAGTAATAAATCGTATCCCGAGACTAAAAAATGGTGAAGAAATCGTTCCGTTTTTTTAAATCATGAAAATCCGCATTTTTTGTCCTCGCCTGAAGGTGTCGCCCCCCCTTAAGCAGATTTTGAAATGACATCGACATGAATGTCCTAATATTTGTCTAAAGATGATATCAAAGCCATTGGGTTCATTTGCGTCTGGGTTTACATTAAAGGTTCTTGAAGTCGTACGTCTTCAAAGCTACCTGTCTCTATATATAATCCTTAGAAAACTGAACTATTTCTAACATTCTCGTAATGTTGTTTCAATCGTTACCTTACACTAAGGACGACAGGATTCCTCAAGCGGCTCACGGATCGTCGAAACTCCTCCTCCTTCGATCGCGGATTATTATAATATCGAGGACTATCCAGCTCACAACGGAAGATCGAAAAAAAACATTAGTCGATGAAGAAATATAAATATATATATATATATATATACATTTTTTATTATTATTATCATCATTATGATCCATGGTCGGACGGGCGTCCCAAGTATGCGATATCTGATTGATTATCGATTTCCTTCTCGTCAACATCTTCGCTTCGTAGCTTCAGTGAAGAATAACCCTTATTGTGATATTTCAATAATGAGAATAATAATTGGTGAATGTATTCACGATGAGAAACCATGAACTTTAGCGTACCAAGTTATCATTCTTATTATTCCTAATGCCACTAATGTTCTTTCGTTAAGAATTAGTAACGCTAAAATGATTTTTCATTCATGGTTAACACCATTTCATTTAATCGGAGTTTCATCAGAACATCATTTTTTATAAGAATTTGAAATATCGTCGGTATCATTTTCGAGCGCGCGGCCGTTTCGTTAGATGGCGTAAATATAACGAGTACATTAGAATGTTATGTCCATTTATGCAAGGCTACGAACACTCACGCTCGTGATTTTTCCACGAGAGTGTTCGTACAGTTGCGCTAAAACGAAGTGACTCAGAGGAGCAAAAAATATCTTGAAACGCTATTATATTCTTTTTTGGTTCCGTGATATACACGCGGGCGCGAGATCTATGGAGGAAAGGCACGTAGTTATCACGCAGCTGAAGTTTGTTTTCTCTGCTCGTCGTGTCGTTCTTCAAATATTGCGACACGTTTCTTTAGTCGCACAATCAATATACGTAATACTACAATCTAATACGACATCCAACACGGGTGCGATAATGGCTTTTTTAATTTCATGGTCTTTCAAACTTAGAAACGAAAAATCATTGGGACGTTTCGATCGTGAATAATGAGTCGTTGGAAAATATGGAAAATGTGTGAGGAAAAGTCGAAAATTGCCGAAACGTCAAAGGAATACAAATAAAACTCAACTTTATTTCATACGGAGACAAAACATTTTCGAGGATCCACAAAAGATTCAGGACGAAGAACGCAACGCTGTGGCGTAAAATTTGTAAGCAACATAGATAGGCGAAAATTTGGCTACGACAGCGACAATCGATGTAACCGAAAAGTTCGATCAGTGAAGAAACTATAAATTGAAAAATGAAAGGAATTTTCGTAACCACGTTTGGCCCTATATTCGGTGATTATTTTCTCAATTTTTGTCGTTTAAATGAAATATCTGGACGTTTCTACTTGTCATCTCCCTCGCCCTCTTCCTCCTCGTCGAATTCGCCGTCCTCTTCAGCCGCAGCTTCCTGATACTGCTGATACTCGGACACGAGGTCGTTCATGTTGCTCTCGGCCTCGGTAAATTCCATCTCGTCCATACCCTCGCCGGTATACCAGTGCAGAAATGCCTTTCGACGAAACATCGCGGTAAATTGTTCGGAAACGCGTTTAAACAATTCCTGTATAGCCGTCGAATTGCCGATAAACGTGGCGGACATTTTTAAACCGCGCGGCGGAATGTCGCATACTGCGGTCTTAACGTTGCTGGGTATCCACTCGACGAAGTAACTGCTATTTTTATTTTGTATATTGAGCATTTGTTCGTCGACCTCTTTCATGGACATTCTGCCGCGAAAGACCGCGGCGACGGTGAGATATTTTCCGTGACGCGGGTCACAGGCGGCCATCATATTTTTCGCATCGAACATTTGTTGCGTCAATTCGGGCACCGTCAAAGCTCGATATTGTTGGGAGCCGCGCGACGTCAACGGTGCAAATCCCGGAATGAAGAAATGTAGCCGAGGAAATGGTACCATGTTTACGGCTAATTTGCGCAAATCGGCGTTCAATTGGCCGGGAAATCTGAGACACGTCGTCACACCGCTCAATGTTGCGCTAACAAGATGATTCAAATCACCGTAAGTGGGAGTCGTTAGTTTGAGGGTTCGAAAACAAATATCGTAGAGCGCCTCGTTGTCGATACAGTAAGACTCGTCGGTGTTCTCCACTAGCTGATGCACCGACAGAGTGCAATTATACGGCTCGACCACCGTATCCGATACCTGGAAAAACGAGGCACTTTGGTAACGATACATTCGTTCGATGCTAATTGATCTTAGGATTCCATTGAAGTCCTATTGACGCGAATTAACGAGCGAGTCATTTCAACGATTCATAGTTCGATATAGCCAATCATTTTGAACTACAAAAATCCGCTTAACGACATGGCTCGTTTATCGCTAATCCGATCTACGTAAATTCCATTTTAATAACGTCTATTGAAATTAATCCCACAAATTTTTGCCCCTTCTTACATTTTTATATTACATTATGAATGTTCCAATACATCGAATAATCTGGGTGATAAATAAATTCCCAGAAGTGTGTGTGTGTGTGTGTGTGTGTGTTCGTGCGGACTTATTTTTAACGAGATATTTTTATGGATGGACACTACCCTGCAACGGCAGAAAATGTCGTGAGCTATTTTATATTTGGAGATATTGAGATCTGCATTTTTTTTACATTAGATATCAGTGATGATTTGTTGTTATTGAAGTCGGCTATAGTCGTTTGACGGGCTTGCAATTTAAGCAGTCTTGAATTTTAGTAAAATGTAATAATCGCTGTGCATTTTCGTAAGGTAGAACGAGCGCGCTATTGATTTTTATAGATTTTGTTCAAAATTTAACCAGACAGTGTTCATATCATTATGCATGTTTGAGTAACATTTCAGAACAGTCGACTATTTAGATTGGGAGATAATGAGTTTTTCAATTGCAACTTTTAACACTGCAGCAGGGTCTGCGTTAAAATTTAGACAGAATAATTTTGCGTAAAAAATTTTTGTCTCCTATGATAAGAAGACATATGGCAACACCGCATTGTTTCGCGTATCCAATGACGTAAGTTTGCGCGGCATATTTAAAATGATACTGCAACACAAATCTTTATTCGGAAGTAATTATGAATCGAACAACAATTTCAAGTAATTATGAATTGACCAATCCTTTAATTTGTTAATGAAGATAACATGAACAATATAAAATATCAATATTTATAGTGCAATTTTTTTATGATAAAAGTTTTTTACTTCAGGAACACGATAATTCTTCTTTTCTCGAAATATTGAACAATACTGTTCTGCGGTGTTGCTATATGTCTTCTTATTATAGGAAACAAATATTTTTTACGGAGAATTATTCTGGCTTTACTGAACGTTTTTAGGAAAACTGAATAGTAAAGGCAATTCAAAATTTTTTCAATTTTTCCCTACTTAACTATTAGTTTGCAATCTAAACATAATTTTTTTCCAAATTTATAAACGCCATGGAATGGTACGACGAGTTATGTGACCTGACTTGCGATCAATGCTGTGCTGACTTTCGATCAATGCCTGCAGTGTTAAAAGTTGCAATTTAAAAACCCATTATCTCCCGATCTAAATAGACGACTGTCCTGAAATTTCACTCAAACATGCATAACGGTATGAACAAAGTGTGGTTAAAATTTGAACAAAATCTATAGAAATCAAGAGCGCGCGCTCGTTTTACCTTAAGGTTCGAGATATTGACTGATTTTTTGACATACAAACAATATTATGAATCAATGATTTATAAAAGTATCGTGCGAATTGCAACCTTCCACATTGCATTCTTATTTACTTCACTTGAGAAACTTGAACGAAAACATTTGGATAAAGTCGACGAGGAAGCCACAATCGAAAAATCAACGGACTTCCACAAGAAACTTCGTAAACGAAATGACGTAGTGAGAAAGCATCTTTCATGTTTCGAATTATGTTTTATCCTACTAATATTCCTTAGAATCATCATATTTTAAGGCGACACTCTGAACAGAGTAATTTACAATATTGAGGCGAGTCAAGTTACTGACCAATCAATGGTAAACGATCCTGATTCTTGTTTCCAGACATAGCTATGATAAATACAAATTCAACATCGATGTTTCGCTATTTTACACCAAATCCATTCCGAGAAAAATAAAATAAACTCTGGACAATTTAGCACAGTTTCGTAGCAGAAGACGTGAATTGAGATGGAATTTCATTGTGAATGGGCGCAGTTGACACATCAGTGAGGGATACCAACCGAAGCTAAATATACGACTTTTGATCAAAAACTGTGCCAAAGGCTTGATTTTAATATTTTTCTATCTCCAAATTGTGTCATGGACTTTGTCGAAACATCGAAGCTGACCTTATATTGGACGCGTTTCTAAGGTCCAAGGGTTTCTAATCCGAGTTTCCTCGTAGTTAGTTATGATAAAAAATAAAACAACAACGAAGGATCATGCAATGGAGAGTTTCCTGGCGCAAAGCTTGACGATATTCTTTTCCCCTAAATATTATTCATTACTGAGAAATATTTGAAGATATCAGCTATTTCTCTCGCACTGACATGTCCCGTGGTATATCTCCTACTTCGCCTTAAGCAGCATTAGAGTTATATCAATTCTAACTTCACGTATACAATGATGATAATGCCATAAAACATTATGTAATGCCATTTTTTGTGTTACATATTCGCCAATAGCGAATTAGCCATTGTATTACTTTTTTCAGAGCGAAAATATTTTTCTTTGATTAGTAATTCGTTATTGTTATTTGTAAGTGACCAGTACTGTTAATTGCCGTTGATATAGTCAGAGTGTAGTCAACTTTTATTTAACCTCGATTTGAAGATAATAATTTCTTCTTTTTTAATTTTCCATTCTTTGTTTGGGTTTGCTTGGGGTTGTTTGGCTTTGTTTGGGTTAATCGTTAATTTTCACACTGACCTTTGGCGATGGGACGACGCTGAACGTCATCATTATTCTGTCGGGATATTCTTCTCGAATTTTCGATATCAGAAGGGTGCCCATCCCTGCACCTGTGCCACCACCGAGGGAATGAGTCATCTGGAATCCCTGGAGGCAATCACAACTCTCGGCCTCTTTTCTCACGACGTCCAACACGGAATCGACGAGTTCAGCGCCCTCGGTGTAATGACCCTTGGCCCAATTATTGCCAGCCCCGCTCTGTCCGAATACGAAATTGTCGGGTCGAAATATCTGACCGAATGGGCCGGATCTAACGGCGTCCATAGTCCCTGGCTCGAGATCGACGAGGATAGCTCTTGGCACGTATTTTCCACCCGTAGCCTCGTTGTAATAAACATTTATTCGCTCGAGTTGCAAATCAGAATCGCCGTGGTATGTTCCCGTTGGATCGATGCCATGCTCGTCCGATATAACCTCCCAAAACTTCATCCGACGTCAAAACAGAAACGTCAATAATTATTACTCGTCCCGAAGGAATCAACGACTTATCGACATTATTATTTCATGCTGCCGCATATTTATATTTTCCAAGAACAAAATCAAAATTCCACATAACCTATAGTCAAAAAAAAATGTAATCTCATCATCAGCGCATCTCGACGCTTCGACGCAATAACCAATTAGCCATTAATTTTTCGTCATTAAGATCGATTTTGCTCGCTTTCAAACGAAAATTAATGACCGTCTAATTATTTCGACGAATAATCAACGAATCAGACGCTAAAGTCCGACGGCTTTTCTCCTTTTGGATATACACATTTAATAAATGCTATTCTGGTTGATCCATCATCATCGTTAATTAGTATTCTAGCATACCTTTGCGCCAATCTGGTTGCCGCATTGTCCTGCCTGAAGATGAGCAATCTCTCGCATTTTAACTCGCTCTGTACGTTAAAATTCTACCTACGAATGACAACACAGGGCCCAAGACACCGGACGGGAAACAACTTTCTTTTTGCAATTTACCAATGAAAATTGGGGAAGAATAAACGAGGAACAAGCGCGAGGAAGGGGAAGCTTCTCGAGCGATTTTACGGCGAGTTCAGAGTACGAGAAGACCACCCAAAGAAATGAAAGAGTCTCAGATACAACGAATCGTCTATTGTTTTATCGTGCACCTAGGAAACAGATTTCCTTTTTTTATACAAGAATATCTTATTTTATTCGCGCACTCCTCGCTGAACTCGAGTCTTCCATGAAATCATTAACGTACCGAAAGTAATTAGTATAGATATTTTTTCTTCCCTTACGAATCACCCACGCAGAGGAATGCATATTTTTATTTCCATATAAATATCGTTCGGCTAATGAATATAAAATATTTTTGCATTTATTCAATATATTTTTCCATCCGGTATCTGAATATTCCTTGCGTTGTGTAATGCACATGACGCACCCGTTCGTCTCGGACGACTTTGTTACAAGAATATCCTACTTCTCTACGTGAACCCTTTCCCATTTTTTTCTTCTCACTCCTTGACAGAGTTCTCAGACAATTAGCCAAGCTCCCACGTCGTTATTTTCTTTGCCATCAGCGGTGTATTGCGCCTCGTTCTTAATATGTACGCGAAACACAGCATTTAACTTTGGCTTCCCGTTTGGACTTGTCATCGAGCTCGTCGTTCTTTACGATCGTCGGTAATGGGAAATAATCTCATAAACTGTTCACATTAACATACGTTCGAGTACAAAAGAGGCAGATCGAGTTTTTTATTATCTGCGTATTTTTTATTTACCCTTAATACAATGCACACACGAAAAAAAAGTTCGATCTCTGTAGCCGAGTAACTTCTCATGCCCACTATTTTTGCTAATATAGTCTTCCATCGTCATATCATTACTATTATTGTTCGATTATTATTATTCCTTATGTTGGAATTGTTGATGTCGTTGTTGGATTTGCTCTTCTTTACAACTATAGCTATAGCGCAGATCAAGAATTTTCTTAAATGTTGACAATTAATTTTTTTTGCCATAAACGGTGAAAAAACACGTTTTTTTGTTTTTTTCGAAAAATGTCCGCCATTTTGTTATTTTTGCATATATAAAAAATCGTATGATATGCGCTATAGCCATCAACATACTGAATCTAAAACCGTTTGATTTTTTTGTCTCGGATGTTCCATCTCCGGGTTTCATGAACAGTGCAGACCTACCATTTTTTAGGACATTTTTTTTTTCTATTTGAAAAAAATTCATTTTTCTTAAACCATTGCGTTGACGGGGATGAAATTTTCAGAAAATTTGTGTTTTTTATGCCTCAGAATATACTCCAAATTTCGCTGAAAAAAATGCGGGGGCAATTTTTCCCTACTTACCCGGCTATGGCCTTTAAAACGTTTCTTAATTGCGGTATTTCTTGTGACTGCATCGAGCGCAAGACTAAAAAAAATTCCGCAATATTCTTACCCTAGAGATCTCAAGCTTTAGCATGATTTTTTTCCCGATACGACCATTTTTAACAAAGTTACCGCCTTTCAAAGATCACTGTTAAAAAATGTTGAAATTGTTCTGCTTCTTTTATTTTGTGCTGACAGTATTATCTTAATAATGAGAAGAAAACAATGTTGTATCGCACGTGGAGCATCACGTGCTAAGTAATAAAAAGACGCCAATAAGCTCAGCCGCAAGACTTCATTTCAAATCTAAAATAACCGAGTTTCTGTATCGATGAAAGCGATTGTACAACACGTCACGCTCGCGTACTCTGTTTCGGATTATAACGAAAATACCAAGTGTCCCTTTTAACCTTCTACCTGATTTATCTTGAAAAACACCGCTCCGATCGAATATTGAGTATAATAGAAGTTGTAGGGTTAAAAGGGGGAGCTTAATGTTTTTGACAAAAATTCAAAATGCCGATGATAAGATGGTCGTCGTGCTTTTTTTTAAATGGGAACGTGACTTTTTTTCAAAAAAAAAATCGTCGGACCAAAATTAACAACTTTTGTAGGATTTTTTATGTATAGTTAATACGTTTTTACGGTAGACCAACATTTTGTACTATTTCAGCGCTATTCAGAATTTTCCACGGGGAAAATTTCGACCCAAACATTCTGAATGTTTATAGAATACAAATTATTTATAATAAAATTCTACGTGTATGTTTATTTTAAGTGACCTAACCTAGTATTTTATCGATACCTTAAACTTCAAATATATCACATCTATGAAAGTAAGTCAAAAACTAGAAATTCTTAAAAATAACTTTGCAAATATATTGTATGCCCTGTAACAACCACTGCCCTGATGAATCCCGTCTGGGCCCTTTATCATTTTCCTCGCTATGACCTTTTTTGAATAAATTACCCAATCCTGTTATTTTCCTGTCGGGGCCTAGTCCGATTATGTTTTGGAAGGCCCTAGTAGGGAATCCATATTCAAACCCTCATGGGCCCTGCAGTTTTTTTTATGGCTGCCCTCCCAATTTCTTTCACGGGTGTTTGATAACGGAAGTGCCGAGCTGCAGCAGAGATCTAATCCCAAAAGGATCAATCCGAATAATGGGGTTTGTTTCGGTTATCGAAATATTCCGAACTGGATAGCGCTAAAATAGTAAAAAAAACAGCATTCTAACCTAAAATTTATGAACTTTATTAAAAAAAGCTTACAAAAGCTGTTAGTTTTGACTTGACAAATCTTTTGGTGAATAAAAGTCGTCTTCCCATTAAGGAAAAACATGTCGACCATCGTAACATCGCCATTTTGAATTGTGGAACTGAAAGAATTTTTTGTTTTCGAACATCCCCCTTGAGCCCTAAAAGTTTTACTGTACTCAATACTTGATCGGAGCAATATTTTTCGAGATGAATCAGGTGTAAGATTAAAATGGAACACCCATAATGTATTGGGTTCCCCATAAATGAAGGGCTTACACCGCTGTAATCGTCTAAAATTAAGTGATTTTTCGCGATTTTTTTGGGTGGAAGGACAAATAAGAGGAAAATAATATTCAAGGATGTTATTAGTCGTATATTCAACGGAATAAAAAAAAAGTTAAGACGCGCTACAGCACGCAGTGTAACTGACGCAAATTTGAATTTGGAAGAAAATTAAAACACTCGATTAATTTACATGATTATAGCTAGTGAAATACGTAGGGAATTTTGAAAATATGACATTTTGACTAATTGGCAAGCATTTAAAGTAAAAACTCAATTTTCAACAGAAAAAAGGTCAATTATTTGTTAATGACTAACGCGACAATTAGCTCAAAGAAAATCCCGTACGTATATAACTTCGGAATGTTATTTTAAAGGCGTGCTAAAAATTTGGATTGAAACGAATGAAAGCTGTTGGAGTAATGCTGCGTGCCGTTTTGAAAAATTGTGTTCCGACAAAAACGGCCGACGCCTCGCACACGGGCCAGCCACGGCCACTGCAGACCGACACGGGCCTGTGGATCTTTATTTTACATGTACCAAACTTTTCCCCCCTTAATCCAGATGCTTCGAAGTATTTATCGAGCCAATTAAAAATACATCAATTTTTAGAAAATTCTACAGTGATTAGCCTTTAATGGGAAAAGGATGAACGTGGGTAGTGGTAAGAAAATTATACAGTGAAATTACAGTGAGACCATGGCGAGAACTTTATTATAGAAACTCTTTTTTTCATAATTCATTTCTCTTTCTTCTTTTTCATTCTTATACGAAGTACAATCGTGAGACGATCGACGCGGAATCGGAGATTCCGAGCTCGTGAGGTAAAAAAGAAAAAGAAAAGTTATTGCGTCAGGTGAAGGGAGTAGAGACTAAGGCGCCAGGTGGCACCATCGCCCAGTCGATAAATCGGAGAACACGAGTAGACGATCTCTCGATCGTACAACATCGAGGTTACTTTTTACATTCGTTCGATCGATGGTAAGTTATCGAGACAGAGAGAGAGGAAGAGAGAGCATGGGGGATAGAGAAAGGGAGATCGAAACGGCTCGTTTTACCGATCTCTCCACGATGGAACACAGCGTCGACACAGTAAATTCCTCTCTTATCGTTGCTCGAGCAATCGGTGTTATCCTCTTTCCCGACGGAAATGACGATTTCGTTGTTCTTATGGATCCTTTTTTCTGTGCCGCAATATCTTCGTCAGGCCGGTTATCCCATGGAATTCGTCCATTTGTTAATCCGCTTGTTCGTCGTAAGAGCCTCGCGTTGCGATGTGAATTAGCGACGCGCAGCGATGAATGGGGCCGAATACGCGGCCGGTATTGCCGAATAAGCAAAAGCTGGATGCGCAGCGTATGTCAGTGGGGCCGCGGCCGCGACGTACGGCGCTGCGTATGCGTGATTTATTGCGTGAGCGTTATAGCTGCTCGCATACGTGCCGACGGTTAGTGCGGCCGGTACAGCCGGTACCGCTGGCACGAGTCCACCAGAACATGCGGCCACTAGGGCGAACAGGAAGATCTAGAAATAGAAAGAAAATGCCCATTTTTCTAAACACAATAATCAGAACGAGGGCGGTAGTAAAAGAATAGCCAACGGTAGTCGACCCGCGCTCTCCAAGCCTGCGGCGATGCCCCAATGTGTGAAGCAGAGTTTGCCTAGGCCAATACTTGGATGGGTGACCGCACAAGTAGCCTGCGTGGGAGGCAGTTTTTCTACATTTCCGATGGCAACGTTAAGAGGGAATGATACCTTATCGCGGTCGGTATGGTAGAACGATTATAGATTCCCACGAATCTCTGAAACGGCTCTTCAGATCCCGTCGAAACTTTGCCAAACGACGTCGAATAGATAGATGAATGGTTCTCTTCTTCTCAAATTTTCTGATTTTGAGAAAAAGAATCTAGATTGGCTTATGATAACGCAATCTACATTTTTTTTCTCAAATTCGGAAAATTTGAGAAGAAGACGGCCGTTCGTCTATCTATTTGACGTCGTTTGGCAAAGTTTCGACGGGATCTGAAGAGCCGTTTCAGAGATTCGTGGGAATCTATAATCGTTCTACCATACCGACCGCGATAAGGTAGAACGATTATAGATTCCCACGAATCTCTGAAACGGCTCTTCAGATCCCGTCGAAACTTTGCCAAACGACGTCAAATAGATAGATGAATGGCTCTCTTCTTCTCAAATTTTATGATTTTGAGAAAAAGAGTCTAGATTGGCTTATGATAACGCAATCTACATTTTTTTTCTCAAATTCGGAAAATTTGAGGAGAAGACAGCCGTTCGTCTATCTATTTGACGTCGTTTGGCAAAGTTTCGACGGGATCTGAAGAGCCGTTTCAGAGATTCGTGGGAATCTATAATCGTTCTACCATACCGACCGCGATAAGGTATCATTCCTTCTTAAGGTATTCGTTTCACGAATACAAATATTTAACGATGAACTGATTGTCGTCTATAATCAAGTAAATATGCATCCCAGTATACTGGCGAATTTCAAGGGGAATTGCCGAATTTTAAACGAATAATTGCGACTGAAAAATCGTATCATTTATATGGCACTTAATGGCGATGCTGGTCACATTCCTGTCTTATAATTAATATACGAAATAACTCTCAGATGCCGGATACAAAATGCTCACCCGAGTAAACAATTCAAAAGATTCCGCAACGACAATAAAATCGGGTCACCGAATGTCTAAAGAAAATATTAATAATAAAACTTGGAAAGATGTGACTAGCAGAAGCATTTTCGTAGTCGCGAATTTCCGGGAAAATCTAAAAATGTGTGAATCCACTAAATTTGCACGTAATTGTGTATTACATTTGATCGTTGGGTATAATAATTGGTTGTGATTTATTTTAATCACCATTGTAATTCACCATAATTCAGAACAGCCTTCTTTTATGCCCCACCGGAATACAGCCCGTCGCGAAAGGAATACCCTACGTTAAGGATGTTGAGTCCCAAATCGCAAATGATGATAAAATTCTGAAAATTTGGTATGTTTTTGTATGAAGTATTTCAGAGGTCGTGTAAACATTTCACGACAATTAGGAACCTCGTTATTGAACAATTAACATTCACAAATTAAATGTTGTTTTATGGAAACTGATGTAACTTTGCAATAAGTTTTTTTTTTACCTCTCAATTTTATAATGTCTACAATATGCCGAAAGCAACGGAAACGAAACGAAGTTTATCAATAAATTTTTTTTTATTTCTTTCAAAAATTGTTCTTAACAAACTGTTAATTTTTTGATAACGAGCGTCCTAATCGTCGTGAAATTTTAACACGACCTCTTAAATACTTCATACAAGAACATACCAAATTTTCCGAATTTTGTTATCATTTTTTATTCCAACCCTTAAGGAGGTTGAAGTAATGATGATAGAATTCTGAAAATTTGGCATGTTTTTACATGAAGTATGCAGGAGGTCGTGTAAAAATTTCATGACGATTAAGAAGCTATTTATTGAACAATTAACATTAACATGTTTCATAGGGACTCAACATCCTTAAGACCAGGCACCTGTATCGGTGAAGATTTTCGACCATTTTCCTAAACCCCTGTACATGGCAGTAGTGCATCAAGGATGAGGGACTGTAGAAAAAACTCTGCGGGGTCTCTCAGGAACTTGAAATAGTGAAATAAAATGTGTAGCCATGCAGACATTTGTTGAGGAGTCCCCAGATCCCACCGCATCCATATAGGGGTTTGATAGGGATGTCGCACAGACGATCCTCATTGAAATCCAACTGCGTTACGCTCTACTTCCCGTTTGACGTCGTTAGAGAATTGTTCAGTTGATACTCTCAACAGGAATTTATTGGATAAAAAAAGCATCCTTTCTCGATCCTACGCACAAATTTTCTGCGCAGTCCCAAGATGCACCCACATCTCTATAGAAATTTGTGGGGCACACTGCACGTAGGGAGTCCTCATTTGAATCTAATTGATCGTTTCCCTAGGCCTATGGATACCGTTCGAGAATTCTCACTACGTACAAAGTGTTAAAGGTCACGAGAAAAAAAAATCAGCATTTTGAAACATAATAAATTCATACAGTAAATTCTTTGTCATATACTGAATACACCCTCCAAATTGTAAAACGATCGTCTACATTGTTCCTATAACATATAATTCCGTATATGGCGCAGAATTCATCGTATAAATTTGAATCAAAAGGTAACATTTCAATTATCGCAAAACTCCTTAAGCGTTTTATACTTTTGTAAGATAGAATTTGTACCTTCATGAAATTCACTCTTTTTGTATGTCTTTATAATTTGTTTGGAAAATTCGATGTACAGAATGGGACCCGTCAAGAATCATATCGAATTCTGTTCGATAATGTAAGAATGCTTTAGGACTCAAATTGGATTCGTACATTGGACTCCAATGGGAAATCCCGATAAGTATCCAACGTACGAGCGTGACGTTTTCGTATAGGGATCAAATGCGATGACCCATTGTATCCCGATCAGAAAGTAGGGACAAGTCTAGGAATCCAATTGGATCCCTACGACAATTTCTCCACAGGTAAATGCAAGAGAGATGGGTTCGTTTAAACCCGCGAGGGTATACGAAGTAAGATTTGAAACAAAGGAATACACAATAGGAATAAGTCATAAAAATAGAAACGCGAATGACAATGCATAAGAAAAAAAAACAAAAAAAAATAATGCAGAAGAGTGATAAGAATACTTTTAACAAAGAACAATAAAAATATACTTATATAGACCATATTAATGTAGTTGTAATTAGTATTTTTCTTACAGTTTTCTCTGAGAAATCTGATCTGTGTAAAAACACGCGGGTCTCTTTGATCCAATTATGGAAATGATGGGAAATCAACAATTACAACCGAGCAATACAAAATCCCTTATAAGCAGGATTTTAAGGTTCCATTGGGTTGAACATTGCAAGATGTTTCTTCAATTTCCAGCCTCGGTTCATCTCACCTTAACGGCAACCAAATATTTGTGTACCCGAATGCATATGACCAAAGTAAATGTAAAAATATTACGCAAGTGCGATTCCATTCGAGGAAACAACAAAGGAAACAGCACGTACATGATGTTCAAAGAGAAAAAACAATTGTTTAGGCTTACCAGGCACTTGGTCATCATTTTCGTTGGTTAAGGGGTGTTTGTTTGGTTTCGCTGCTAAAACTGCGATGCCATTGTGGCTCATCACAACACCTTATATACCCCGCTTGATTTGATCCGCCGACAGAAAGGACGAATAAACGCTTATCCCCTCCATCCCCCACTCTCAACCCCTTTTACGTTCTCACGAAATAGGTGGTGGGTTTTACTGGCGTGTTACGCACGGAGTTGCAGGTCCCCTGCGAGCTCAGACTTCATGAGCTCTCTCTCTCTCTCTCTCTCTCTCTCTCTCTCTCTCTCTCTCTCTCTCTCTCTCTTCCGATTGCGTTGCACACGTACTCGAAGACCGCAACAATTGGCTACAGTGAATCTAAAGTGTATTTGTATTATGCCTGTGTTCCCTATTAGTCCCAACGTGCTCACGGGGCTTTGACCAAGGCAATGTAGCCCCATTAAAGCGTAAGTGTGATTTTTTTCAACCGAATCCTGAACACTTGTGACTTGCATACGGATGACAAAATATATGTGGGCGTACACACACACACACACGCGCACACATATATATATATATATATATATATATATATATATATAAGTATACATGTGCAGACAATGTATGTACAAATGTATATATAACATATCTACAGAAGTAATTGCCGATTTCGTTGAAAAGTAACACATCGAACTTAAACTTGGCAACCAGATCGAGTACAGGCACGCGATCACGTCTTTGTACGAAATTTAATTAAGTTGAATTTAGAACTCTTGCGAAACAGTCAGAAACAAGTACATCTGGGAAACGATGTTTAATAACGGGGTTAGGCTACTGGGACAAGCCGAAAATGAGGGTTATCGGAAAAAAAAACAAATTTTCAAGGAATAAGTAAGATAATTAAAAAATCGTTTGCATATTTATTTGTATGTACGTGAAGAAAGTTGTGTACACCATTTTGTAGAAAATATTCATAACCAAAGAAATTGTAAGCAGTTTCGTAAACGACCGTCGAACGAGAGGGGCTGAACGGTGTATTTGATTTTGGCCACCCGCTTGATCTGAAGCAGAAATAACGAGTTTTTGTTTCCTTAGAATCAACAATATTAGCTAAGACTTAACTGAGCTTCTTTGTTATCGCGTTCCAATAATCGAACAAAGAAATTGACTTTATTTTGGTTGATTTTTTGAGGAAAAATGACATTATTGTTGTTAATAACTAATGAAGTAAAAACTTACGGTGAATAAGTGACCCGAATTTCGACTCAATCCGTTCCTGGGATGTCGAGAAATCGTGTACACCGTTATAAAAAACATAATTACGAGAAAAACGCGTTTACAGTTTCACTAGCAGTTCTATCGTTGTAATCATAAGTTTCCTTTCAATTTGTGATTTCTGCACCGTATATTGGACCTTCCTCTTCAATTTGAGTTGCCTCAAGCGACGAACGAGCGTTCGACATTTTTACAGTAGCCTAGCCCCTCAACCGATTTGCGCGGAATAAAATTGTCGGACGGGCCTATGGAAATATATTGAGGAAAATACCATCGGAATTTTAGACGAGATAATAATGAAGTTTCGATATTCATCCTACGCAATCTTGGTTCCTTGCCACGAATAGTTTTAGGTTTCCATTTTTTTCTATTTTTAGCATCAAGTAATTTCGTTCGTTTGTTTCCTTTTTTCAATCTTGAATTTTCGTGATGTTGGACGTCATAAATCTCTATCGGTATAACTTGGTCGATGCGATTAAATTCGGCGCACGTACCATCTGCGGCAAGACGCGGGCTTCTCGAGCAGGCGAGCCATACCGGAAAAAGAGGAACAGTTTCACTTTTGACAACTGCGAAAGAGTGGTAGGAGGAGAAAAAAGTGAAAGAAATTAAAGGAAACCGATAGGCAGGGCGGAGAAAGGGGTACTGTATACATGTAAGTATTTTTTTGCGATGTACTCTTCTTAAGGGGCCAGTCCACTTAGAAAATTTCAAATTTTCAATTTGATAATTTCACTGGAAGAAATCGACGATGATGAGCAATCAGAAGGGATTTTGTACGGTGGAGGAATTGCCGATTGAGTTTAGGTAAGAGTTTTTCATAGTATAAACTTCAAACGCGTTTTTCTCGAAACAACTTTTTCAAAATCTAGCTCCATCGTATCTCTAAAACTAATAAACCGATTCTCTTGAAATTTGAACCACATATTGTAAACATGATTCGCAACAAGATGACCCTCGATGGTTTTACAATATGGATTTTTAATCTTTTTTTTTGCGAAAAACTGCGAAAAAACGCGTTTTTTTTACTTTTTTCGTTTTTCATCTGCAATTTTTTTATTTTTTGATCAAACTTTATATCCGCGGGTCATTTTGTAGCTGGTGTCATACTGAATCTAATGGACTTAGATTTTTTTGTTTCAGACAAGCCGTTGCCGAGTTGCGATGGAGCTACCTAGCCCACCTATTTTTAAGGCGTTACGTTAAATTATAGTTTTTGTACTTAAAGATGAATAAAAATGAATAAACATTTTTTAAAATGTATTTCAAGACTTTATTTATCAAGCCCAACAACTTTTATATTCATATCTTTTATAAAATCCTCAAAAAAAATCGCGAAAATAGCCTTTTGTTCGTGGCTCTAAAGTGGGCTGGCCCCTTAAGATATATCGGGTAGTCTTGCCCGAATTTCTAGCCAACTCTTACAGTCTGACCTCGTCAACAGGTATTATCGATTATCACTTCACTATGGCAGCATGCTTCGAGTTCAAGCAGTGCATAACATAGAGATGGTTTTCGCCAGAATTAACGAATAGTTAATGAAATGTAACTACATCCCTCGTTGTGAATCGACGTCGGCATTTTTCAGCCAATGTATCATAATGGTTATCGTCCAAACAGTCCTGAGACCAACGATTCTTGTCAATATTTTTCGCAACACATTGAAGGTACATTCACTGGCCTTAAAAACAATAATGCTCCTATTATTGATAAAATATATTTTTTTCGCATGCTCGTCGATGTGCAAATATATATTTACTATATAAAAAATACGTGGTGACTATGGAGGTTACCTATTTGGGAATCTTAAGGCCGTATTCTAGTGTGAACACCCCCCTTCAAGGTGATCTTTTGGAAAATAAATTTAGAGAAACCGTTGAATCTACAGTGTTAGTATTTTACAGCTATATTCATACATGTTTGAAGTAAGATTCTCAATTTTACGAAAGCATTTAATTCGATATTGTACATGATATCTGATGTTGCGCAGGTCATGTCGCGAAAATTTGTTATCAGCGGGCGTTGTGATTGCTGCCGCCCTTGTCATCGGAAACGAACGATTTTTTGAAAATTTATTCTTCACGAATGTGGTGGTCGGTCGGCCATACGATAAAAAAATTTAGGACAAATTTACGTAATGGCGACGTTTGAAAAAGAGTACTCTGATTTTTACAATAAGGTGTTGACTTCTCGCGGCCCGGTAAATAGTAATTATGAAGGAATAAAAAAGATCAAGGGCCAAAAGATAGCCCCATATGTACTCTACGTATGTGCCGAATTGCAAATCGATCGGCCCGGTAGTTTGTGAAAAAAATACACGCCCGACATGAAAAAGCTTGTTTTGCAAAAAACGCGTCATCGTGTACAATTCCAAATAAAATGTTTGGAAAAAATTTAAGATGCCACTCCAAACATGTATAATTTTAACTGTGAACACCTTGAAAATGGGTGTTGACACTATCGTACGGCCTTAATTACCGCGAGTGCTGTCGTGCTTCTTGACATACATTCACTTTGCTTTACCACAATTTACTTTACGTCATGACGAATCAAAAGTAATTTATTTCGAGGCTTTTCAGTGCCGAAAGAATTATGAATAATATAAATTAATTCCTTGTCAGGGTCACTCTGAATCTATTTTTTTTAAAATAATGTATCCGTTTTTTTTATCTATTTTTTTTTCTTATTTTGTATCTATTTTTTTTGTATCTATTTTTTTTTAAATAATGTATCCGTAATGTATTCCGTTTAACGATTTATTAGAACAAACAGGTTGCCGATTGATGTTTAATTAGACTTTCTACATGTTCTCTAATTGCTCGTGATATCGTGTCGATCGATCGATCACGTAGCTGACCATCGATTCGATCATTTGGACGAAAACAATTGACATGCGCTTCGAGTATCACGATCTCCATAAAGTCTCGGACGATTTCATCTATACAGAAAAATCGGGCCATCGTCGGTGTGGAATCATTTCGTCTCCGCTTTCATCGTCAAAAACTTTCGCCCAGATTGAAATTGGGAAAATTTTCACGTGTCGTTGCGCGAACTTTTTGCATTGCCATGGACTGAGCCATCATTTTTAGCTGCGAAGAGTATGTGGAGAATTGCGATATCCTTTTTTTACACGCCTGTGCTTGAGATTTATTCGAAAACGTTATCGGAATAAGAAAAATCGAAAAAAAGAATTTATATACAATGCGTAAGGAAATGACTGGCTTACAAGACTTTTTTTGTGTTCTTCAAGCACACCTTTATTAGCTCTCAAAATATTTTGCATCAAATCCGGCTCTCAACACCTTAAAATTTGTTAAAAATTGCCTTTTCAAGCAGAAACAAACTTGTCCATGGCTGGCTGGATGAAAAATCAGTAACGGACGACCACAGTGATGACAATGATGATGTGGAAAGCGATTGTTTTGAGCCTGACATGAAAGAGTTTGTGTAGGATTATTAAACGGATAATAAAAAATAAATTTATATTTAATTAAAAGAATCTGTTTTATTTCAGAACGAGACATGCCCATAAAATGTTCCTTCAAAAGCGGAGTTGTCCACCGTTCTCATTCAAAACCGGACTTGTCCAAAATAAAAATAAATACGCGGTAGTTAGTGTTTTTATTAAGGGCTTACATACACCTGAAACGGCTAAAAGTAAAGTTATGTTTAAGAATGTTTTTTGTGTATGAAACTGAATTTTATTGAACAACCATGATATACATTTGAAAGTATGACGTTTTATCTATATTGTGTGACATTTTGGTTAGAAATTTCAAAGGGTAAAAAAGTTACCGTCGATTTCCTGGGACGTGTTTTTGTTGCCAGCGTTTGTGGTACCAGACCAGCCTCTGCCATTGAATATTTTTCCCGTACTCTGTAAGGGCCCTAAAATGGCACCCGACCGGGCCCCTTTGAGGCCGGTCACACTTTGTCGACGAGGGCCTAAAGAGGCTTATAAATCAGGGCCCGACTGGTTGCCTCAACAACCCTGTAACCATAACGACTGGTATGCTCTGTAACAACCACTCCCCTGATGAGTCCCGTCTGGGCCCTTTACCATTTTACTCGCTACGACCTTTTTTAAATAAATTACCCAACCCTGTTATTTTCCTGTCGGGGCCTAATCCTCAAAAAAAAATCGCGAAAATAGCCTTTTGTTCGTGGCCCTAAAGTGGACTGGCCCCTTAATGGTTTAACCATGACGACCAAAATTAATTACCAATCGAGTTGATACATCTCGACGTTGACATGACACGATACATCGATGGCTCTGACGTTCGTTCTCTTCTCTGACGTATGCGCAAAGGACAAGGGCGGTCCTGAGGGATAATTGACCACGGAGATCCGTTTCCCTTCAATATACATCTTACACAAACCTGGGCTCCAATTCCCCGCCCCTTCTCGTAAAAAATACAGAGGCATTCTATATATTTATCGTACGTGTGGTCGGGCAGGATGTGCGTCGAGGTCGTCGAGCGTATTTTCTCTTCAATGTGAACGCTTGATCGAGTTCTTGAACCCTCGGACTAAGAAGAACACACGGCGGAAGGTTGATCGATAGTATTTATTTCGAGATTTCCCCGCAATCCGACAACCGCAAAGCGTGATAATTTGCCTACTTCCCTTGATTGACAAATTCTTGACCAACATATTCAACAATTACGTTGTCGAAGATCATTCAGGGGGAATCTATATTAAGGGGTAAGGCCACTGTAAATTTTTTGAAAAATCGATTTTTTTTATTGGCTATAAAAAACTATTCGCAAAACTTTAAACGCGTTTTTCTCGAAACATGGTTTTTCAAAATGGCACGCAGCATAACTCGAACAATTTTCATTTTTTTTACTTGAAATTTTAACCAGATGTGAACATTTACATTATCTTGAGAATGTCGATCGGAATTTTCAAGAACTTTATTTATTGATTTTTTATTAACAAAAAACTTGCCGTTTTTTTCGTCAAAAATCAATTTTTTTTTTCAAACGCACGCCAAATCCACAAAAATTGATACTTTTTAAAATCCGATCGACATTCTCTAGCTATAGCCCTCTAGATTAATGTTTTTTTTTTTTTGTTCTAGATTCAAAAGTGCACCAGTGGTGCTGCGTGCCGCGGAGCCCTGGAAGCAAAACATGTCCCGGGAAGATAGCTGTGGAACCGCCATTTTGTTTTTTTTTTACTGTAAAAAAATTTTATAATAAAGTTTAATGTATGCCCGATAACACCATTAAAAGTTTTTTTTCAAATACCTTCAATTTCGGGAGCAAAAAATTAGTGAAAAAACCTTTTTTTTTGGGCCGTTACAGTGGCCTTACCCCTTAACGAAGAAATTGGCGAAAAACCAAAACCGCGAACTCAGTTATTCTATATCGCAAAACCCGGTACGGTCGCGACGCAGACGGCTTGGGGAAAAAAAAGATTTCTCATGAAATTCTGTAATCACCTGAGCACAATCATGACGATGACGATAAGGAATTCCAGAGCGAAACACAGAACAAAGCCGGCCTGTCAGAGCCAGAAAATCTTCCCTCGATCCCTCCCATGCCCTGCAGTTGAGAATTCGATCGAATCGTCACGGAGAAAGGACGCAATAACTGACTTGCTGAATTACAATGCTAAAGGCGAACAAACGAAATATGTATCCTATCTCAACGATTGCGTGATAAAAACACGCATTCTAGGAAATGGTTATGCCAAACAATCGTTGATAACTTCCGCAAGTTTGGATGAAAATTGAAGCCAATAATGGCGGAGATCGCAAAAGATCCTTAGAGAAGTCAGCGGAATCGTCAAAAAATGACGTGAATTTGAATCGTAATGCTGAAATAAACAGCCGCTATGAGTATTCATCCTCGGCAAACTGCGGGAAAGAGGTTCTGAGGAAACGCGGCATATCCTGCAGTTTTTCAATGGATGTTTTTCGTCGAATATACTACGACGAAAACAATTCATCCTTATTGACGAAAATAGGAAATCACTATACAATACTTTTATGGAGTTAGGCTACTGTCAAAATGTTCGTCGTTTGAAGAAACACAAATTGAAGAGAAAGGTGCAAAATATGGTGCAGGCGTCGAAAATTGAATTTGAACTTATATTTACACCATAGAACTGCGAGTAAAACTTTAAACGCGTTTTTTCGACACTCTGTTTTTCCAAATAATGTACACGATTTGTCGACATCTGATAAACGAATTGACTTGAAATTTGGCACACTTATCCAGGGTAAGGGGTAAGGCCACTGTAAATTTTTTGAAAAATCGATTTTTTTTTATTGGCTATAAAAACCTATTCGCAAAACTTTAAACGCGTTTTTCTCGAAACATGGTTTTTCAAAATGGCACGCAGCATAACTTGAACAATTTTCATTTTTTTTACTTGAAATTTTAACCAGATGTGAACATTTATATTATCTTGAGAATGTCGATCGGAATTTTGAAGAACTTTATTTATTGATTTTTTATTAACAAAAAACTTGCCGTTTTTTTCGTCAAAAATCAATTTTTTTTTTCAAACGCACGCCAAATCCACAAAAATTGATACTTTTTAAAATCCGATCGACATTCTCTAGCTATAGCCCTCTAGATTAATGGTTTTTTTTTTGTTCTAGATTCAAAAGTGCACCAGTGGTGCTGCGTGCCGCGGAGCCCTGGAAGCAAAACATGTCCCGGGAAGATAGCTGTGGAACCGCCATTTTGTTTTTTTTTACTGTAAAAAAATTTTATAATAAAGTTTAATGTATGCCCGATAACACCATTAAAAGTTTTTTTTCAAATACCTTCAATTTCGGGAGCAAAAAATTAGTGAAAAAACCTTTTTTTTTGGGCCGTTACAGTGGCCTTACCCCGTAATAGTAATTTAGTCTCGACCGACGTTCTTCGTCTTAACATTTTTTTATCATCGGTTGTTAACAACAACGGTGCCATCTTTTCTCGAAAAAATCGAAAAAAAGAATTACATTGTTTCACGATTGAAACACGATAATTGAAAAGAGCTCTGCCAAGTCTTAGCCAATATTATGTATTTTAAGAAAAACAATTCTTTTTTTTGTTTCACATCAACCAGGTGGCGAAAATTAAGTACACCGTTGAGCCTCTTACGTTCAAGGGTCCTTTACGAGATTGTTTATTATTCGTTTAATTATGAATATTTTCAATTAAATTTAGTATACAACTTCATTAATGTACATACGAATAAATGTTCAAACGATTTTTCAAATGTCTTACTTATTCCGTCAAATTTTTTGTAAATGAACCTTTTTTACTATCGAAATTTTTTATTCGTGGTTCAATTAAAGTTATTAAATAATGTTGATATTTGTATCCGATGCCTCGTTTAATTAGCTGCGATATCAGGTTGAATCTGTTATCGTAAAACTTAATTAAATCGTAAAACTTAATTAACTTAAATAATTAAATAAAAATACAAATGTGATAAATGGTGGCATGGTAACAAGTAACTTGTTAATACATGTCCCTCAGCGATGGCAGCCAAGTTTTTTGGTTTTAAATTCAGAACAATAACGCATGGAAAGATAGTTTAATACATAGTAGTAGAGATAGTGACATACCGAGCCATTGTAGTTTGGTTTTAAGGGCTTACACCACTGTAAACGTCCAAAATAAAGTGATGTTTCGCGTCTTTTTTGGTGGAAGGGCAAGTAAGAAGTCAATAATATTCAAGGACTTTATTAGTCGCATCTTCAAGAGAACAAAAAGACAATGTTCATTAAAAATTATACAAAATGGTGAGGCTGGAGCCATTTTCACGATGGCATGTTGAATTTGAGACGCTTTGCGGCACGCAAAATAACTGACGCAAATTTGTATTTAGAAAATAAATATAAAACCTATTAATTTACATGAGTATAGCTAAAGAAATACTTAAGAGATATTGCAGATACGAATTTTGGTGTAATTGACAAGCATTTAATGTAAAAACTCAATTTTCGACGGAAAAAGAGACAATCATTTGCTAATAACTAATGTTATGATCAACTCATGGAAAATCTCGTACGTATTTCTCTTCGGAATGTTATTTTAAAAGTGTGCTCAAAATGTGGAGTGAAAAGAATGAAAATTGTTGAAGTTATGCTGCGTGGTGTTTTGAAAAATTGTGTTCCAAGGAAAACGGTCGGGGTCTCGCACATGGGCTTGCGAACCTTTGTTTTACAGGTACCAAACTTTTTTCCCCTTATCCTAGATGGTTCGAATCAGCTCTTAATCCAATTTTTGAAAAATAATTTTTTTTTTGTAAATTCCCCAGCGTTGTTACTCCTTAATTGCCTCACTTTTCGTGCGCATACCTGCTCGGTTTCTATGAGTTATTGTACTAATTGTAAGGTTGTTACTACTCGATGTTTTCCTTTATCGTACGAGCATCAGTTACTTGACTACCTTATAAACAACTTCTATGTTGCAGTACGAGGACTCGTAAATTACGTACTGAAAGAGGCGCCACTTCGAAAGAGGTATATGAGTTGGCTGCAAAAGAAGTTTTGAAAAAAAAAATTGAATATATAGGTTGTGAATACGAAATTTTCCACCCCACTCTTTTCAAATTCGTAAACAAACTGAAAGAAGTTTTACAGCGGAGACCATAGGAGTTGAAAATGTGGTTGATGTGCCTAACGAATTGATACTTAACTTAAGGGGTTACCCCCACTTGCGATTTTGAAAAAAACGTTTTTTTTTAATTGCATTTTTTTAAAGTAGAAACAGATTTGGACACAACATCCTTAAATAAAGAATTTACAAAAATATTTATTAGTTCAATTTTATTGAAAACTAGATTTTTCGAATGCTGGTAAAACATGCTCCTCCTGTTAAAACCTGCCTCAGCCATGCTACCACTAGCCCCGAAACCAGGGTTAAAGTAACTAGGAACTTTTTTTTCAGCGGCGCTGTTAATTATCTTTTTACATTAGGTATATGTTTTTTTTTTTAAATCGTAGTCAGATAAATTTCCTTCAAAATGGGCTAATAACGATTTTTATACAATCATCCGTTTCAGAGATACGACCTTTCAACAAAAACTTGTTACGTTTGACCCTTGTCTCTCCTGATTTCCGCGTCATCGACCTTATAAAAAAGAAAAGCGTGGGGCGGTTATGTACCTCCAGCACGCGTCAGAAGATAAGAAAGAAAATCGTCCCATGCAATTGGCGCTTCAATAATCGAAAATATCGTCGACAAATCCGCTTAGCCGTAAATCCTAAAAGTTTTGGAAAATAAAGTGCACTGCAAAGTGATGTATAGTTTGAAAAGAAAAGAAGGTTCTTTATTGAAGAAAAGAGGTTATAATCGGTGGTTATTTTGAGCATGGATCGTCATCGGGCTTTTGTCTAAGCGACGAAAGCCGGATGTACGAGCGGAGCGGCAACATTTCCGGCGAGGGTGTACGGATTATAGGCAAAATGAGCCGGTGCGAAGGCTGGTGCAACCGCAGGGGCGAACGCTGGTGCAAACGGCGGTGCGGCGACGTAAGGTGCTGCAAGAGTTCTCGAGCTCAGATCGACCCTCGACGCGTGTGGTGGAACGTTCTGCGGAACCGCTTTTGCGTAGCCGAATACCGGAGCTGCGGCGATCGCAGCAGGTGCAGCCGCGACCAGTGGCGCTGGAGCCGCTATCGCAGCTGGTACGATTCCGGCCATGCTGCTACCGAAAAACGCCACCAACACCACCACCATCTGCAAACAGAATGTCGATCAATACAAATATCATCCACGTTCCAATTAAAATATGTCCAATTTTTTCCAAAGCCTTTACTCTCCATGGATAAATTAATGTTGTTTACCCCTTTAACATATTCATATGTATATGTTAAATATACATATGAATATGTATATTCATATGTATATTAAGTTCATATGTATATGAATATACATATTATACATATTATATTGAATGATGATATTGATGAATGATATCATTCATATCATTGATATCATCAATGATATCATTTCATATCATGAAATTTCATTTCATTTTTCATTTCATTTCATTTCATTTCATTTCATTTCATTCCATATCATATCATTGATATCATCAATGATATCATTCATATCATTGACATCATCAATGATATCATTCATATCATTGATGATGATATGAATGATGAAATGATGAATGAATTGACATATTATATTCATATGTATATTCATATGTATATAATATGTATATTAATATATAATATGAATATACATATATTCATATGTATATTCATATGTACATTAAGATGTTAAAGTATGAATATTTCATATTTTAACATCTTGATTGAACAAATATAATGATAAAAGGGAAAATAAATTAGGAATGATCACTGGATACATTCTTTCCCAAATACTGAGTTTCGATTTACGTATTTCAGTACGAACATGTCACTAATTTACTCATTCAACATTTTTAGTTTTAAATGACGATTGAGTCGTTAAGTGAACATGTATGTCTTTGCCAGACTTGGACCGTTTCTTATTCTTCTTTTTTTTTTCTCCTTTTCAATTGGCGAGGCAACTAACCGAAAAGTATGATACCATGATGCTTGACGAATTAGTCCGTATGGGATACTGAGTCACAGTGTGCTCATGGTTCGAATACTCCTCGCTTTTATACTACGAAGAATGATCATTCGTTTATACGCGCGTACACTCAGCCGCATGCGTATAACTCGCGCTTTCTTTCACTATGCGTGATTAGCCTGACAATCGTATACTTTTATGTGTTTGTACGAAAGCGTATCTTGCGCAGTCTTTTCGAGGTGAGTTGCGAATGATCTTTGCAAAACGCAACGCGATTGATTCGACGAATTTTATTGACCTATATATAGATATGCAGGGAGAACAATTTCAAGGATCGTGAAATTTAAATCCAGAATTATGAAGGACGAAAAAGGGAGAAATGTTAAAATCCGATGAGATGGTATACTTTGAAACAAAATATTGAATTTTCCGAAAAAATAGCTACATTTTTGCAGTGAATGAATACTTTTTTTTTCAAAAACATTTCGAATCATGCTTTAGACAATAAGGTTAGAAAGATTTATACCAAATTTCATCACAATCGGTCGATGAGTTTTTTAGTTATTTGTCACGCTAGTTTTGAAAATGCAGTTTAGACGGCCGTGTCATATACCTCCGCCATATTGAGAGGTTAATAATAAAAACACCCTTTAGCAGCCAAAAGTAGTAATAAATCATACCGTAGTCTCAGAAATGGTGAAGAAATCTTTCCTTTTACAAAAAATCACGAAAATCACCAAATTTTTTCTTCGCTATATCTACCTCCCCCCTTGACAAAGTTGTTCATCAAACTTCATTGAACAAAACATTAATGATTGAAAAAGTTTTAAACAATCTCGTGAAGGTCCTTGGAACGTGAGGAGGTCAAAGGTGTATTTGATTTTGGCAATCTGGTTTATCCGACACAAAGCAATAAACGATTTTTTTCTTGAAATAGATTATATCGGCTAAGAGTTGTGCGGACTTCTATTTTGTCATAGTGTTTCAATCATAAAAAAAATGTTGAATTCGGTTTTTCGAGGAAAAATGCCACCGTTATAGTTAATAACCAATAAAAACCATGTTAACAAGGAAAACATCAGTTAAGACTAAACTACAGTGTCATGGTAATTGAGATATGGTTTTTTAAGTACCCGAAATCTTGCCTTCAAATAGTCATAACGTTTTGTTTGTGGTTGTCATTACACGAAATAACTTTTATCGTATTCTGCAATTAAAACATCCAGAATAGATCGATAAAATGGATCCAAAGTATCATTTCCTTACGTAGTCACAGGTGTGTCCAAAAACTGGCCGGATGTCATTCGAAAGAAGGAAGAACGAGCTTTACTTCCCTTTTGTTAAAATCTATATGACTTTTTTAGCACTTACTCCATGATACTGAGGTCATTTTTTGCTATTTTTAAACGCACTAAGCCACGTGTAATGTTATGAGAAAATTCAATCAACATTTATTATTCCAAAACTCGAAAGGGCGAGCTCATTCTTGAATTTGGTTCGATTTTTTGTTCAGTAGTGTATAGTTTAGGGAAAACTTCATAACTAGAGATTTACGGCATCGACCAAAATGGTAAGAGTGAACAAAAGTTGTGCTTTTTAAATTAAGAAAGAGAAGAAATTGGAAACATAATTTGGCAATTTAAAAAAAAAAGTTTTTCTGGTCGAATATTGACGACAGTTATTGCTGCAATATAATCTCACGAATAAAATATTAAGATCAACGCTTCGGACTTTTCTTAATCAATCTTCACTGGCTCGCCAAGTAGTAAAATTGACCAGACAAATCTCGGATTTTCGATCAGAAATGTTCAGGTAAAAAAATTCCAACATTTCTTTAAAAATTCTACCATTGTTTGAATTATAAAACACGACATTTTTCGTGTTCAACATGTTTTCAACCCCATAGATCATGAGTAAAAACTTTTTCTTCAAAATGTAAAAAAATTTTTTGATTAAGGATTGCTTCGACAAATGTTTAAAAAATTCAGGGGGTCTTCAGACAAAGAAAGTAAATCGAATTGGCGGGGGTCAGGGAAAATGTCCACCGGATTCACGTAGAATACCTCATATATATTTGAAGGTTTGACCCAGGATTCCAAGAATGTTAATTTTTATCCGTCGAGAGTGTTACACGGTTCTACATTTATCATTTAAGGCTTATGTTAACTTTTCAGTTCTAGCTGAAAGGCAAGGTAACTAAAGGTAACTAGCTAAAATAAATAAAAGAAAAGCTGACTAACTGAAAAGTAACGAACTAAAAGGGGAGGAAACTAAAATCAATCGTTGGTGTCAGATGTATCCATCCTGAAGCACCTACTTTTTGGTTTTATCATTCGATCGAAATGATTAATTATCAGCATCCTTTGAGGCTTTGATTGACTTACGATTGAGCCTACAATCAGTGCGAATACTTTGGAGTCGTTCTAGCTGGATTGTTGATCCAGACAGATATCTATCATTAATTATACAGGGTTACGCAGGGTTTTTCAATAAGGGTGGATAGATGTTGAAATGGAATAAAACAAGCTGTGTGTGAGGTATTAACGAAATTCTCTTTTTATTTGAAAGGCTTATGTATGCCATTATGTATGGAATATAACATCGTTCAAATGTCCGCCGCGCCATTTGAAAATCCCTATATAAATAACGTCACGAAAAATAATAATGACCAGGACCGATATAAGCATGCACCTTATCAACAACAAATTCGCACAGCAGATTCAAATGACAAAACCGTAACTTTCCGATTGCTCGATAATGATTTTATCATTTCAATAATTGTAATTAAGATTAATTTATTACCACCATAATAGTTATTTTATTACATTATTTATTACCACCATTATTATCACGACAATAGCTAAAAGTAGTTTGTCCCAACGTATAGTGACATGCCACTGATTCCAGAAGCAAGACTCTTCGAATCGGATAACAAGGACCATCGCTGGTGGGTTGAGGAAAGTAGCTGTATCTGGAGACGACGAACAATGGGCCAGGCATTGCCCGTACAAAACGACGGTGGTAAGGGAGCTTTCCAGTGTGAAATTTTCAAAAAATCGATTTTTTTTTGCTTTATCGAATAGTATACACTCTTCCGAATATTCCCTGAAATTTTCATGCCGAAATTCAGATTATTTCGGTTACTGTACAGCATTTCTTGGAAGAAGGCAACGGAGCGCTACAGCTACAGCGAAACTTTGAACGCGTTTTTCTCGAAACAGCATTTTTCAAAACGGTGTCCAACTTGGAGGGCAGAGTTTTAAAGTTATCAAGTTGAATTTTTTACACAATATTCTTAACGTCATTGTTTATCGTGCTATGGAAGCTTTTTTTTTTTTTGACAGCTTCCTATTTTTTTGTAAAAAAAACTGCCAAAAAAAATGCTAAAATCGATACTTTTTGTTCAAACCGGCGCCATTTTTGCAAAAAAAAAAAAAAAAAAAGCCTCCATAGCACGAAAGCCAATTATATACCGATCAATAATCTTTTTGTGTTTTTTGTTTCAGATCAAAATTGTGACCCCCAACGTGGACACCACATCCAAGTGCATTTTCTGCAACAATTGTTTCATCATTTTTATAGATATTAATTAATTAATAAATCGATCTTCAAAAAATTGTTTTGTATTCTTCAATACCCAATTAATATACAAAAAAAAACCAGACCGATTAGATTATTTTTTCTTAAAAAAAAAAAATCGCGAAAAACAGCGATTTTTCGGGCTGTCACACTGGAAAGCTTCCTTAATATACATTTGACTAAAAAATACATTCTAATCGAATCAGTTAATGGGTTATGCCCAGTTGTAACAGTTGATAACAGCTCGTTTCTGGGATTTTTTCAAAAGAAAATTGTGAACACGAATTTCTGGAATATTTAGGTATTTGAGAAAAGTATCATCTGAAGTAATATTCCACGATCTGCTATATTTTGTGTGAAAACATTTAATCATAATCGATTTACACCTGAAGTCCGGGAAGCACCTCTCGAGAATAATGTCTTTTCCGGTGAGGAAAATCCTTCTAAACCAGGTTGTCTTATATGAAAAAAAAAACTCGAACAGATTTCGTTACTATATTAGTTCATCCTATGATTAATTGAAGAAATTTCCGAAATATCTAATTAAAAAAGGATAGCGCGTATTCAAAGTGAATTTGAATTTGTCCGAAAAAATGGGCATTTTTCGTTCGTCGAATCGAAAGTATACATCGGGGGAAAAATTCTTCCTTCCAATACAATATTTTTACATCTAGAAAAAGGAAAAAAAAAACAATTCAAGAAAGATCAATGAAGCAGTTTTTAAGACATTTCGCCAGCCAACTTTGAAACCGTACTTTCGAGGAAAGGGGCTTAAGGTTTCGATCGACGCACCGAGTGTTCCGAGTGGATGAAACATTAGTAACAGATGACCACAGTAATGACGATGATGGCATTGAATGCGATTGTTGCGAGCCTGACACGGAAGAGTTTGTGTAGGATTATTAAATCGATAATAAAAAACAAATTTATTTTCAATTCAAAGAATCTGTTTTATTTCTTACCCGGAGTTTTACACCATTCTCATACAAAACTGGACTTGTCCACAATAAAAATGAACACATGGTTGTTAATGTTTAATTACACTAAAGCCAGGTCCAGGCTTACATTTTGATAGAGCCGCCATATATTAAGGGGTCTTTTCACATTAGACGCTGAAAAAGGCTATTTGTCATGCATTTTTTCGTACCCGTGAAAGAAATTAGGAGGGCAGCCATAAAAAAATCGGGCCCCGTGAGGGTTTGAATATGGATTGCCTACTAGGGCTTTCGCCAACACAATCGGACTAGGCCCCGACAGGAAAATAACAGGGTTGGGTAATTTATTTAAAAAAGGTCGTAGCGAGTAAAATGGTAAAGGGCCCAGACGGGACTCATCAGGGGAGTGGTTGTTACAGGGCACACAATATAAACTGTAATACTGAATTTGTTTTTTATTTTCTAATTTCGAGGTGAATAATAAATAATCCTTTATTTGAAGAAAATAGTTTTCATTATTGCTAAACACCTCGATTGCTATGTATCCACTAATTAAGTTGATGATTATAGGGCAGTAATGGGGTTGCTTCATGGCTTCGATTGGGTTCCGTTAAGGCAGCCAGTCGGGCCCTGATTTATAACCCTCTTTAGGCCCTCGACGACAAAGTTTGACCGGCCTCAAGGGGACCAGGTCGGGTGCCATTTTAGGACCTTTTCAGAGTAAGGGAAAAATAATCGGGGCCTATTCAAAGCCCTGGCTGAATTCTTCCACGGGCAGGTTTATATTACGGATCTTGATATAAAAGTTGATGCGCTCAATAAATACACTTTCGAAATGCATTCGGAAAAAAATATTTATTCAAGCCACTATGTATACACGAAAATGGTAGTTAATAAAATGTCCTAAAAGAATTGTAGGTCTGCGCTGTTGATGAAATCTCGGAGATGGATCACCCGAAACAAAAAAATCAAACGATTTCAGATTCAGTATGTCAATGGCTATGGCGCATATCATGCAATTTTTTATACATGCAAAAACAACAAAATGTCGGACATTTTTCCAAAAAACAAAACTTGTTTTTTCACCGTTTTTGATCAACAAAATAGTAAACACGAACATTTAAAAAATCCTTCATATGCGCTAGAGCTATAGTAATAAAAAGTATGTGGTTAAAATTGCACAAGGATTGGTTCGGTAGCTCCGGAGATTTTCTCAACAAGCCGTCGAAAAACGTTGTTTCGAGAAAAACGCGTGTAAAGTTTGTTTGGGTTACATAAATGCATGAATTTTTATTATTTTTTATGTATTTCGAAAGTGTATTTATTAAAATTGATGGAAATGGCCTTTTTTAGCGTCTGAAGTGTGAAGACCCCTTACAGCTTGAAAATTCTGACTCATCTATATTTGTTTATTTTGGTTTTTGACGTCCCCTGTACAAAAGCAATTCATGGACAATTCCAGTTCTGTTCGCCAGCTCCTCATATATTGATAGCTTATATATACTTTGCCTACACTATAAAATGATTTAGTAGCGTATCGCATTTACGGTAATTTTCGATCGAGTTGAGTCTCACAAGAGAAATGACAATTTTTCGCTTCCACGTGCAAACGGAAAGATGCCGGTGGCTCTGAATCTTGTTTCTGCTTTGCTGGGGTCCGGGACGAGGAAGAAAAAAAATAGAACTGCAAGATAGCGATGGAGCGTGTTAAAAACAATTTATTGTATCAAATCGTGCCAGCAATAATTATTTTCCTTTTTGTCAGGTTCAGGAGAGCCATTTGATTCGTTGTTCTATTTCTTGAGGACGAAAGGAGCCACTGGTGCGGCGGCGTATGGAGCCGCGGCGTAAGGGTAGGCGGCGCTGTAGGCGAAGTACGGGCTGTACGCCGCAGAAAATGCAGCGGGAGCTGTATAAGCGAGAGGTGCAGGTGCAGCTGCGATCGCAGCAGGAACCGTAAGCGGAGCTGGCGCAGCGGCATAGGCGAGTGGAGCCGCCGCGAGGGTGTTGTAATTACGGGCTATAACTTGGCTGCTTCGGGCGGTTACGATCGGGGCTGGAACTGCAGCGACTGCGGGAGCAGCGGCCACCACCGGAGCCGCCGGCACAAATCCAGCCGAGGCTGCGGCGAAAAGGGCAAAGATGCACTGGAAACAACATCGTTATTTTAGTTCATTTTCTTATTTTAGTTAATTTGCTTATTTTAGTTTCTTCTTTTCTCATGCACTGAAAATAACATCGTTATTTTAGTTTATTTTCTTATTTTCTTATTTTAGCAAATTTTTCTTATTTCAGTTAATCTTCTAAATTTTTTCTAAACTAAATATTATTAGAAAAACAATCCGCAAAGACTCTTCCAACCGTCTAGTCGAACCAAATGCTTTGGTCAACTTAAACCAAATTAAATTTAATGGTTTAAGGGAGCTTTCCAGTGTGAAATTTTCAAAAAATCGATTTTTTTTTTTTTTGCTTTATCGAATAGTATACACTCTTCCGAATATTTCCTGAAATTTTCATGCCGAAATTCAGATTATTTCGGTTACTGTACAGCATTTCTTGGAAGAAGGCAACGGAGCGCTATAGCTACAGCGAAACTTTGAACGCGTTTTTCTCGAAACAGCATTTTTCAAAACGGTGTCCAACTTGGAGGGCAGAGTTTTAAAGCTATCGAGTTGAATTTTTTACACAATATTCTTAACGTCATTGTTTATCGTGCTATGGAAGCTTTTTTTTTTTTGACATCTTCCTATTTTTTTGTAAAAAAAACTGCCAAAAAAAATGCTAAAATCGATACTTTTTGTTCAAACCGGCGCCATTTTTGCAAAAAAAAAAAAAAAAAAAGCCTCCATAGCACGAAAGCCAATTATATACCGATCAATAATCTTTTTGTGTTTTTTGTTTCAGATCAAAATTGTGACCCCCAACGTGGACACCACATCCAAGTGCATTTTCTGCAACAATTGTTTCATCATTTTTATAGATATTAATTAATAAATAAATCGATCTTTAAAAAATTGTTTTGTATTCTTCAATACCCAATTAATATACAAAAAAAAACCAGACCGATTAGATTATTTTTTCTTTAAAAAAAAAATCGCGAAAAACAGCGATTTTTCGGGCTGTCACACTGGAAAGCTTCCTTAACTAAACACTTTGGTTCAACTAGACAGTTACTAAACGATTAGCCTGTGACATGCCTAATCGACTTTATCTGATATAGCGGTTTTTAAAACTTACGGCAAGCTTGAACATTTTTGGTATTTTGGTTTGTTAATGTTGCTTGTTGCTTCGAAGAGTCGAGAACGAGTGAAGAGTTGCCGATTTCGGTGGGTATTTATATCGTTAAGAACCCACCGCCAATCCCCGCTATGATTTTCTCGGATTGCATTTCTCCTGAGGTGTTGTGTAGCCAGCCGATGGTTTCTGTTGTCTTGCGAAATGATCGGGCCCGAAACACTCGGCAACGGTACACGCAAAAGGTGTGCGTAAGCTACACGCTCATGATACACCGTTTAACACACCGATTTGCTCACCCAAACGACATCATTTCAATTCGAGTCCGATCGCCCGATCGATCAACGATATTCACGCAAAATTTCTCCGAGTAGAGAAACCTCAAGAAAGAAAAAGAAAACGTTTAGGTATTGCCATTTTTGCGGGTATTTTTGGTCTTCCGTTATAACATAATTGTCCTCGAATTGGAAAACTAACGACAGCAGAATTAAACAGATAAAGCGTCGAGGACACCATCGGGGGGCGCAACGATTAAATGCCAATTTGCAGTTCTCACACACAGTGGGTAAAAAAATACATGCACACCGTGTTTTTTGGGACTAAGTATTTGAAAAAAACTGCAAATATCGTTTCTGAAGACAATTTTCTTCGATAATTATATATAGATACCGTACGTTAAGGGGTCTGCTCACTTTAGACGCTAAAAAAGGCTATTTTTATGATTTTTTTATAGGTGTATATTATAGATATTGATATAAAAGTCGCTGCACTTAATAAATACACTTTCGAAATATACAAAAAAATATTTATGTATTTATGTAACCAAACAAACTTTGAACGCGTTTTTCTTGAAACAACGTTCTTGGACGGCTTGCTGATGAAATCTTCGAAACTACTGAACCGATCCTTATGAAATTTTAACCACATTTTTTTTACAACTGTAGCTATAGAGCATTTAAAGGATTTTTTAAATGTTGATATTTACTAATTTTGTTGCCAAAAACGGCGAAAAAACATTTTTTTGTTTTTTTATAAAAATGTCCGCTATTTTATTTTTGCATTTACAGGCTGAGTCATACAAAGTGTTACAGAGCAATTGCACTCAAACTATCGATCATATCCAAAAATGTTTCAGACAAAAGTTTCAGTGTTCGAGAAGGCCGTCATACTGGACCACCCTATTTTTTTTATCGGCGGAGGCGCTGAAGCTACGTCAAGGTCAGCTCCACTTTTTAAAATGGAACCATGTATTTTTTTTCGACGACATTATTACCAATGCCTTCTCGAACACTGAAACATTTTTGGATATGATGAACAGTTTGAGTGCTATTGCTCTGTAACACTTTATGTGCCTCACCCTGTATAACAAATCGTATATGATATGCGCTAAAGCCATTAACATACTCAATCTAACAATAAAACCGTTTGATTTTTTTGTTTCGGTTGACCCATCTCCGAGATTTCATCAACAGCGCAGACCTACAATTTGTTTAGGACATTTTTTTCATTACCATTTTCGTCTATAAATAGTGACTTAAGGGGCCAGTCCACTTTAAAAATTGCAAATTTTCAATTTGAAAAATTCACTTGAAAAAATCGACGATAATGAGCAACCAGAAGGGATTTTGTACGGTGCAGGAATTGCCGATTGAGTTTAGGCAAGAGTTTTTTATAGTATAAACTTCAAACGCGTTTTTCTCGAAACAACGTTTTCAAAATCTAGCTGTATCGTATCTCTAAAACTAATAAACCGATTCTCTTGAAATTCGAACCACATATTGTAAACATGATTCGCAACAAGATGACCCTCGATGGTTTCAAAATTTTGATTTTTACTCTTTTTTTGCGAAAAACTGCGAAAAGAACGCGTTTTTAAATCTTCTTTCGTTTTTCATCTGCGATTTTTTTAATTTTTTTATAAAACTGTATATCCGAGGGTCATTTTGTAGCTGGTGTCATACTGAATCTAATGGACTTTGATTTTTTTGTTTCAGACAAGCCGTTGCCGAGTTGTGATCGAGCTACCTGGCCCACCTATTTTTGAGGCGTTGCGTTAAGCTATAGTTTTTGTACTCAAAAATGAATAAAAATGAATAAAAAATGTTTAAATGCATTTCAAGACTTTGTTTATCAAGCCCAACGACTTTTATATTCATATCTTTAATAAAATCCTTAAAAAAAACATCGCGAAAATAACTTTTTTTCGTGGCTCCAAAGCGGACTGGCCCCTTAAATAAATAAAACATTTTTGTGAAATGTATTTTAAAAATGTGTATTTATTAAATGTATCAACTTTTATATCGATATCTTTAATATAAACCTATCAAAAAAATGCATGAAAATAGCCTTTTTTCAGCGTCTAAAGTAAGAGACCCCTTAAGGAAGGCTACCTGTCTGAAGCCTCAAAAAAATATGAAATTAGATACTTTTTAATGGATACCCTGTTGATACAATGAAAGTTCCATGTAGTGGCCGTTATCATACATATCTTGAAGTATCTTTACGAGTTTTTTCCGTAATATTTTGTAACGAAATAGCGAAATTCTTTACCGATTGACATGAATTTTCTTTTCAAACCTTATTTTAACAACATTTTACATCAAAATACGTGGTGGATTTTTAATATGTAGAAAACAAATTTCGAAAAAAAACATTCTTTTTTATTTTTTTTTCGGAAAACGTATTTTCTATTTGAACATGCACCATTTTATCATAAGATGATATTTTTTTATTCCCCTCGGCACTTTGAAAGCAAATCTTGTCTATAACCCAAATTCTTTTGAATTTTCGTTCCGGGTAAAGAATTGGAGAATTCTTACCGGCCGCAGGACACTATCAAATAAAGGTGACTCGCTCCATCCAGCTTCAGCGCCACCATTTTGTTACAAGAACTTGCCAAATCTTTGTGAAGATATTCGAATATTTGTACAATGAAGGCCGCCAAACGGAACTTTCATTCCACCAACTGAGTATCCATAAAAAACAGTCGAAATGTACTTTTATCTTTATTTATCGGAGCTGTAGAGTCTCCCTTAATCCTATTATAAGTAATGAAGAATCCCAGAAACACAAAATAACAGTGTGCAAATACTTTTTCACGGCCTCCAAAGTTATGTTTTCAATCATTGGATAGTCTTCTTTGAAATTCACTCCACGAAAAACTTTCCTTAAGGGAGCTTTCCAGTGTGAAATTTTCAAAAAATCGATTTTTTTTTTTGCTTTATCGAATAGTATACACTCTTCCGAATATTCCCTGAAATTTTCATGCCGAAATTGAGATTATTTCGGTTACTGTACAGCATTTCTTGGAAGAAGGCAACGGAGCGCTACAGCTACAGCGAAACTTTGAACGCGTTTTTCTCGAAACAGCATTTTTCAAAACGGTGTCCAACTTGGAGGGCAGAGTTTTAAAGCTATCGAGTTGAATTTTTTACACAATATTCTTAACGTCATTGTTTATCGTGCTATGGAAGCTTTTTTTTTTTTTGACATCTTCCTATTTTTTTGTAAAAAAAACTGCCAAAAAAAATGCTAAAATCGATACTTTTTGTTCAAACCGGCGCCATTTTTGCAAAAAAAAAAAAAAAGCCTCCATAGCACGAAAGCCAATTATATACCGATCAATAATCTTTTTGTGTTTTTTGTTTCAGATCAAAATTGTGACCCCCAACGTGGACACCACATCCAAGTGCATTTTCTGCAACAATTGTTTCATCATTTTTATAGATATTAATTAATAAATAAATCGATCTTTAAAAAATTGTTTTGTATTCTTCAATACCCAATTAATATACAACAAAAAAAACCAGACCGATTAGATTATTTTTTCTTTAAAAAAAAAAATCGCGAAAAACAGCGATTTTTCGGGCTGTCACACTGGAAAGCTTCCTTAATACTGAAGATTTACGGTATTTCCAAAGAACTTGTCGATGCGTCAAAAATTCCCGCGATTATTTATCGTTTCCAATATAATTGCTTCGATAAGACAAAAGCATTTAAAAAAATGAATGAAACCTACTGGAAGATTCAAATGCTCAAAGCTCGCAAGCACGGCTCAGCGACCCCTGAACATCAAATTGGCCTTAATACGATTACGCAAGAAAATCGAGAGGGGCTGGGTTATATAACCAAGGAGAGTTTCATCGGTACATGGTCGGTAGACATCCGTGACGTCAACGATGGCCAGATACGTGAGTGACAAGGTTACAAATGCCTCGGCGTGTGCATTGTATTTTAAATGTATTACGATATCTATTTGTTCGTTACGAAGTGCGCAAGTCAGTGCGTACCACGGCCTCTAAATATCTTTTGCCCTGGATTGTGTTACATGGAGAACTTGGGACGTGCTCGAACATGATGCGCATCGTGTAAAAATTCACTCGCAATTGTGGAAAACTTTACGAAACGAAATTCATTCTGCCTCAATATATTCATATTGAAATAATCATCTGACCGAGAAGAATTGCACCATAGCAATGTAATTACGGTCGAAGAATCGACATTCGATTTTTTAATCGGGCATGTTCGATATATTCAAATGTGTCCGGTGACCTCAATTCCTAACCTCAGTATCGTACAAAATGCAGAAGGACGATTATGCACTTGCCCTCAATGTTCTGTCAATGTTCCACTATTTAGACTGAAAGAATGTCTATGGGAAAAATGGCTGGAATCAGTGGCGGATTTTTAGTCCCGTGGGAAAGAAATATAAGTAGGGAATGGCGAAGGAGAGGATGGTTGCGATGGTACATATAGGTAAGAGATGTTCGAACGATGAGAACGCCAAGTACTGAGAAATAGTTTCGTTAGGTTTTATCGGTGGTGGTAGTGGTGGTTGGTATAGTAAGCACAGTGAGCGGGTGCACCGCTGGTCCGACCGGTTCTTCGCACGGGTAAAAAAATCTTCCCCCGATGACCCTGGGGTGGTGCCATCCACGGGGCTTATAAATACTTAACGTGGTACCGAAAAGAGCACAAGTCAGCCGTCTCTCGTAAGCAGTAGCTCGACTCTCAACCCCCACACGAAAAATCAACATGTTCAAGCTTGTAAGTAACCACATAGCTACATTGATACAAAATAATACAACTGCATTAAGGAAGCTTTCCAGTGTGACAGCCCGAAAAATCGCTGTTTTTCGCGATTTTTTTTTTTAAAGAAAAAATAATCTAATCGGTCTGGTTTTTTTTTGTATATTAATTGGGTATTGAAGAATACAAAACAATTTTTTAAAGATCGATTTATTTATTAATTAATATCTATAAAAATGATGAAACAATTGTTGCAGAAAATGCACTTGGATGTGGTGTCCACGTTGGGGGTCACAATTTTGATCTGAAACAAAAAAACACAAAAAGATTATTGATCGGTATATAATTGGCTTTCGTGCTATGGAGGCTTTTTTTTTTTTTTTTTTGCAAAAATGGCGCCGGTTTGAACAAAAAGTATCGATTTTAGCATTTTTTTTGGCAGTTTTTTTTACAAAAAAATAGGAAGATGTCAAAAAAAAAAAAAGCTTCCATAGCACGATAAACAATGACGTTAAGAATATTGTGTAAAAAATTCAACTCGATAGCTTTAAAACTCTGCCCTCCAAGTTGGACACCGTTTTGAAAAATGCTGTTTCGAGAAAAACGCGTTCAAAGTTTCGCTGTAGCTGTAGCGCTCCGTTGCCTTCTTCCAAGAAATGCTGTACAGTAACCGAAATAATCTGAATTTCGGCATGAAAATTTCAGGGAATATTCGGAAGAGTGTATACTATTCGATAAAGCAAAAAAAAAAAAATCGATTTTTTGAAAATTTCACACTGGAAAGCTCCCTTAAATGCGATACTCTTGGTATCGTCCAATTTGGAGCTTTCGTTCGTTCCTTATTTCCGTATCGTTTTCCTTCAATCAAATTTTTTTTTCGCCGTTACACGAATCGACAAACTTCATCTTTCAATTTTTCGCGTCATCATATACGACGAATCGCTATTTTTCCAGTGATTACTTAACTGTGTTACGACACATGCACGACACTAATCCCCAAGATCAATTATCTTGGTGTTTAGAGTTTTTCAACGATCTTGTTTAGTCGAGTTGCAAAATAAGATGCAATGTTCACTAATTTTCGTTCTTAATATTGTTTTTTTTGGTAAATTAGTGCGTATTCTTCGCCCTCGTGGCTTTGGCATTGGCTGCACCAGCACCAGAGCCCGCTCCAGGCTTCGTTGCAGCCTATGCAGCGCCGGTACTCTCGTCGAGTAGCCAATTCATCAACAGAAATTACAACACCTTGGCCGCTGCGCCCGTGGCCTATGCTGCCCCTCTCACATATGGAGCCGCGGTCCCAGCCTATCCTTACGCCGCGCATTACGCCCCTCTTTATGTCTAAGGATACAGAGACTCAAAATTTACGAACGAAATAAAACGCAACCTCCTCACGTACGAGCATCGCCGAAACACACTAACGCGGAGTAACGAATAAACGGAGGCAACAAAAACACCGAAATAACGAAACACAAATGGACTCCTGATATTCCCGATTAAACCAGATCATATTACGATCCATATTCATTCACTAATGCAGCATTCGTGAAAAAAATCTATTCTCATAACTAACAGCGTCGTCTCCCCATCGAAAAACTGCATAAAAAGACGAAAAAAAAAAACATCGCCGTCACTCCGAATCTCATTCTCTCATTTAGAACAGCAATAAAGCATTAAAAATAAAGAGTGATACCTTCTTATTTCTTCGTCGCGAATCAATACCTGCACGAATTACCATTTCACCGTTATTACATCGAGGAGAATCACTCGGTTGAATGACGTAGCATTTTGTTTGATATTCAATACAACGATATTTACTTCGACCAAATGTTCCAATTGATTACAGTTGGCTGTAAGAAAAATCGTATACTCGACTTTATTGAATTTTTATTTGATTTAAATGGGAAAATAACGTTTTCATTCACTACAATGAAATTGTACATTTACCTTAATCAAATCTTTTATTTCTTCGTAAAAGGATACTGTTCCCAATAGAAAAATCCATCTTTGACTCTTTCTTTATTTTAATATGATGACATTGTCCATTCCGTCCATGAATATTTTGGTTATCGAATTTTTGAAATCCGAATTGACAATTCAAAATTCGAATTAGCAGTTGGATATTTGATAAACAGTTACGAGAGTTGGAATTTGACGTTATTGGTACCCTCCAGTTACCCCGTGCGAATATTTTTGAATAATCAAGCACTGCTTAATGTATCAATGCGTATGCAGATCCATTTCCATCGTACTAATTATTTATGCGTTCTCGTAGAATATTAGAATTTTATGCTGATAAGAAAGATATACCTGCAAACGAGTTATTATTAAGAAAGAAGAAAAAGAAAGTACATGCTAATTACCGTAAACCTTTTAATGAAGCGAAATATAAGTTTTAGACGTCCGAGACATAGGACATGCACGGTCAGCCAAAAGAGAGTTTCACTATGAAAATTTTCGAATTCACTCATTTTGATATCGAGAAAATCGCAACATGTTAAAGTATAAGTTTACATGTGCTCAAAATCACTTGATTCTGTGCTTTACAATCAATGAAATATCGGGGCAGGACCAGTTTCGACTCACGTCGTTGCACTGGGAGAAAAAAATTGGCAACATAAGAAAACACGTCAATATAACTTGTAAAATACATTTAACCGTGCAAAATTTGTTCTCATTATTTCAATGGTCGACAACAAATTCGAAAATAATTCCGTCGCGAATTCCACAAATTACACCTTGTTTTCATATAAGGACTTGACATGGCTAATAAATCAATGGTCTCGAATGAATAGCGTTGATATCTTGATTCAGAGTGAGTCACACGAAAACTATAACCTATTACATTAGATCATACGAATATATTATAGTATTTGTTCTTAGATGAAACTGATAACGAAATATGAATTAAAATAACTGAGACCAATCCATTTCCACAAACCGCGTTAAATTTGCTGCAACGAATACACACGCATGGGTATACTTCTGGCGGCATATAAAAAGATTAAGCAGCGATCTAATAATTAAATAGCTGTTCGTACTACCTTAATTCAAAATAACCATCGAGCAGACTCATTATTCAAACTGTTGTGATGCTTGCGATTGACCAAGGATATCTTAAAAAAAGGCTCTCAGCGGGAACTGAGGTTGCTTAAATGGACCAAAAGGCTTGAGTCATCTTGTAAAGAAAAATCGCAGGGGAATTATGCACTGTGCTCTAAGACGTGTTTGGAACCGGACAAATTAAGCAAAAATTTCACAATGTCCACTGCACAGAACTTGAAATGTTTTAAATCAAATTGATATGAAATACATGACACCGTGAGTTATTTCAGGGAACAAAATATAATAATTGTGATCACATGTCGACGGCTAGCCAGGCTACCAAAATCTAGCAGTTTTGGTCTTGCACAAACTGCAAGACAAAGACCAAGCACGCGATAAGAAGATGCATTTTGCTGATCACTAGAATGTGAAGGACTGCCCGCTCTTGTTGCGGCGATTAAACGTTTATTTCAATCTATAAATCATGTCCACCCTGTAGTCGAAATCTAATGGACATTAACATGATTTAAAAAATTGGCTGACGCAATGCATTTTTCCCATGAAAGATTTGGAGATTCCATGCTCCGAATATATATATTACTTTAATTACAATAAATATTCTTTTAGAAGAAAATAGAAATATAGTTGCTGCAAAAAAAAACCGCACGAAATATGTCGTATGCAGTTAATCCAAATAAATTATTCGTCGGAATATAGATGGGCATGAAAAAAATTGCAGTGAAAAAAAATCGTACGATTTCCTTCAGGGTTAAGGGGTCTTCTCACTTTAGGCGCTAAAAAGGCGATTTTCATGATATTTTTAAATAGGTTCATATTATAGATATTGATGTAAAAGTTGTTACACTTAATAAATACACTTTCGAAATACATTTTTTTACAGTTTTATTTATTTAAGTCACTATTTATAGGCGAAAAAGGTAATTAAGAAAAGGTCCTAAAAAAATTGAGGGTCTATTATGTTGATGAAATCTCGGAGATAGATCATCCCAAACAAAAAATCAAACGGTTTTAGACAGTATGTTAATGGCTGTAGTACATATCATACAATTTTTGATATATGCAAAAATAACAAAATGGCGGACATTGTTCGAAAAAAACAAAAAAACGTGTTTTTTCACCGTTTTTTGGCAAAAAAATAGTAAATAGCAAAATATTAAAAATCCTTGATACGCGCTATAGCTATAGTTGTAAAAAATATGTGGTTAAAATTTCGTAAGGATCGGTTCAGCAGTTTCGAACATTTTATCAACAAACCGTCGAAAAAGGTTGTTTCTAGAAAAAGGCGTTTAAAGTTTGTTTGGGTTACATAAATACATTTTCAAAACAATATTGAATTTCGAAAGTGTATTTAGGTATTAAGTGTAATAACTTTTATATCAATATCTATAACTGAAACCAATCAAAAAATGCATGAAAATAGCCTCTTTTAGCGTCTAAAGTGAGAAGACCCCTCAAGCAATACATTGGAGGCGTTTAAGTTTTAGATACAATGGACAGCAAAAAGTTCCACGTGTTTCCAAATGATCACGACAATTGCGTGTACGATATTCGGCGAAAAGCACCTAACATTTATGTGGACCATCAACATTAAACGAAAGATTTAATGTAAAGAAACTTACACAAAGGTATATGCAGAAATTCACGATCTGGAATCTCCTACGGACGAAGACCTTGAGAGCCAGTCCAGTTCGCCCCCGGGTATGCCGTACCTCTATTCAGTACATACTCTCTTATGGGACCAGAGGATATTACTCGCGTACTCCCCGAGTTCCTGTTGAAACACTCTGCACGCGGTCGATGTTCTCGAGACTCGATTTTTTACGAAGTTCAAGGTTACCGAGCTGCGAACCAGTTTACGCGAAACAATTGCGATCTTGCAGCTGATCGATCGCACGAAAAGAAACTGTAACGACGTTAGGATACTTTATCATTGGGACCAGTAATATTGGTGCTCGTTTGATGACATTGCTAGGAGAAATTGTGCAAAGTGGTCCCTTTAGCGAAAATAATGCATAAAAAATAAGTGACTATCCTCATTTACTACAGTTTCATCAGGGAAATTTTTATTTAAGTTATTTATTTTTAAAATACCAATATTTTTTGTCGTAAGCTTAGTAAACTTAAAAAATCTACAGATATTACACAAAGTGCAACTATTTCATGGCATTGAAAATGTAATGAGACTTTTCGGGTACTAAAAGAAACAGGTACATGTAAATAATATGAGCTGGTTTTTATTATTTTTGGAACAAATATTTGTCCACTGAGGTATATTATTGGGTTTGTTTGGCTGTGTTTGTGTAATAATTGTTATATTTAATTTTTGTAATATATTCGCAATACAAGTTGTAATGTAATTTTTGAATTTATAACAAGGTTAGAATTGGGTGGGAGAGGGCATTTTTCAATCAATCACAGGCATTCAGGATGTCGCAGCTCCCCCACTCTACTACAAGACAGTGGCAGTGGAGTGGGGGTAGCGTTAGTTTCATGTAATATCGAGCTAACTCGGACCCCTATACTCAGCCTACCTCAACAAACATGTACACCATTAATAGCATTTTCAATGCTAAGAATATACGAATCGCTTTAAGGGCGGGGTAAAGTACTTAAATTTTTTTTTTCATTTTTAAAAAAAATTTTAAAGGAATGCATAATATATTAAGAATATTGTGTTCAAATTTCAGGTCGATCGAAGTAAAATTGACGAAGTTATGAGTATTTGAGCGTCTATTGCTCCATGCCGGGTTTTATACCTGGGCGGCAGCTGCGCGGCGCGCTATTGTATTTTTCGATACCGAATAAATTTCTTGATAAACGGGCCTGTTCTGGTCCCGTTATGTATATTCGAGGCATGGTGTATATTAGTATACACATTAGTCTGTACATCAGTACAGAAGAGTCTGTACGACAGTAAAGAAGAAAGACTTTTGCGTAGACAAACGCAAAAAGATGCTCTCGATCATCTTGATGGAAGCCTTTTGCTCTACGGACCTGGCATCGACGACTTTGAGTGAGTATAAGAAAATTATCGAGTTTTATTTTGAATTTCTAAAAATTCAAAGATAATTGAAAAATCTGAAAAAATTCATACGTATTCAGAAAAATGAACGAATCACGAAAAAAATTGGGTTGCGGGGAAATTTGTTGACTCATTTTTTTTTTTCATCATTTTGTTAATAACATTTTGGAATTATTATTATGCAAAATTAATCTTTTGAGTACCTTTAATATGCATGAATTTTCTCAGATTTTTATGCAATCGAGAAGTGTTCTCAAACTTATGTGCAATGAGCGCTAAGCGACCGAACTCTTCTGCGTTTTTCAAACGGTTTTTCTGAGACTTGTCATATTTGAAGTCCGTGTGCACGATAACTCAAAATCTACTGGACCAATCGCTTTGAAATTTTGCACAGTACTTCTTCACATAATTCACCAGGTATTGTCGAGGGCTTTTTTGTTTTGTTTAATTAATTACTAATTTTTCAACAACACATTAGCCCATTTTTTTTAGCGAAAATCGGGTTTTTGGCTCCCAAGTGCTACGAAAAATCGAAAAATCGAAAAAAAAAATCCTCCCGTCATTACCTCGAGAAACATCTCCTTTAACAAATGCATTTTGATTTTTTTGTTTCAGATGATTCTGTTGCGAGTTATGGTGCACACCGCAAACGAACTTTTTTTCGAGGCGCCTCCGGGGTTTAATTTTCACTCGCTCAATTTTGAATATTTTGCAATGCAAATTTAGGAGAATGTTGTTCAAATGTTACTTTATTATATGTAAATTTTTCAATAAACGAACACTATTCGTTACGCCAAAAAAAAATCTTAAAAACATACCTTTTTTTCGCCGAATTAACTTTACGCCGCCCTTAAAGTATAAACAGTAAAATAAATATATAATTGCATTCAAAACTAACTGACACTGGTTGATGGGCAGTCCTTCCCGTTCAATAGCGTTGCGCATGGCCGATACTCGGAACGGTAACCGCTTATTGTTAGCCGTGCACCGGCTGGCGCATCAACCAGTCAGCAGAAGGCCAATACTTCTGAGACCTTGGTGTACATACTTGTGTTAAAAAGTTCGTACACCAGAGTATCGGAAGCATATGAGGCCGTCTATACCAGTATGGGTTTCCCGCAGTTTCCCCGTACCCTCGGAAAATGCGGTATTATGAAGCTTACGGTAACCTTCCACAAACCCGACTATTAAATGATTTTAATTAACTGATTTTCGTCTACAATTGGGTAAAAATACATCCAAGAGCAATGGTCAAATTGCAAGCCAAGTTACCGAACATTTGACAAAAAAATACGATTCTAAAATTTGTCCAATTTATACGACGCACTTCGAGGAGATGGGATGCTGGCCATATTACTATATGATAATTCATACATTAAATGACTCTAGATGTCGGACATAAACTGCTCTACTCAAGCAAAAAAATCTAAAATTCCCGTAACGATACTAAAAACAGGTCACCGAATGTTTAAATAGAATATTAATGATAACACTTGAAAAAATGTGACTAGCAATAGAATTGTTGTAGCAACGATTTTTCAGAGGAAATGTAAAAATGTCCTAATTTACCAAATTTGCCTGAAATGTTTGGGTTTGTTTGGGTTTGTTTGGGTTTGGGAAATGTTTTATTCCAGTTTATCGTTGGGTATAATAATCGCCAGTAAATAATTTTTTATTAAGCGCGATTGTAATTTACCGACGATTCAGAAGGGCCCTGCTTATGCCCCCATAAAATACGGCCCTCCGCGAAGACGAGTGTGGAAGCAACGGAACTTACGTTAGATTATCGAAGTACGGAAGCGAGTGATAGAAAAGGGTGCAAATGGAAACGAGTAATACGTGAAAGCCATGAAAGGTATACGTTGAATCTAAAGAAATGTAAAAAAAAAATATTACATATTTGCATTAAAAGCTATTGATGATTTTATTTGATACGTTGAATCTAAAGAAATGTAAAAAAAAAATATTACATATTTGCATTAAAAGCTATTGATGATTTTATTTGATAAGACATATTACTGTACGCGATTGAGTGCGGAATGTCTGTACGAATAGGGAAAGGGGGCCCAAAGCGGGCGCCCGGCCTAAAGCGGACATCCTCCATGCTATATACTAACGGTTTGTAACTTACGCCATAATACACGTGCCATAATATGTTAAAATATGTTTACTGAAGGTTAAAAATGTTAAAACATGTTAAAAATATGAAAATATATTTACTGAATGTTAAGGAGAAACGACCCAAATCCAATGCCAAAAAAAAGTTTACCGACTATTGAGAGAAGAAAGGTAATTTTTTCGTTCGTTTATGGCAATATAATAATGATTTGTGTTCAATAAAACATGTGGGTACATTCATAGTTTTTTCTCCTATGGTTCCCTATTTTATTATGATTTATGCCTAATGTCAGGGAAAAAACAGGGTGCTCGCCTTACCCTCTGCGTGTTCGCTTTGCCCAGAAGCCGTGCCCGCTTTAGACCCCCCCCCCCCCCACCCCTCGTGGGCAAAGTGGGCATTCGTTCAAGTTTTTTAATTGGTTTCATTCTTTGTATTTTGAAGATTTACTGACATCTTATATCGGTTTTTTTTATTTCCCATAGAGTGCCCGCTTCGGGCCCCCTTCCCTTATATCTGTACACCTATACCTGCGAATTCCCCTTACACTTTCCGAAGGACTGAGTAATCCGATCTCATGCTTTTTAATGCTATTGGAATATCGCTCGTAGGATCGAAACGTTTTTGCAACACGGTTAATTGCACCTTGGGTACGATATTATCAGATGCAAGACAGGGAAGGGGAGGAAGATAATCGCCTCATTGATCAGAACGAGACTTACGATGAGTGGTCACTATCAGACTGTTCTTGTTCTTCTTCATTATCTCTCTAACCAACTATTCTATCTTTGATATTTTACATTCACTTGTTAAATGTCTAACCGCACGTAAAATTACGGACATTAAACTATTTTTCATCTCGGGTGGTTTGTGATGAAAAAAATTCAAAAAATTTGTAGAGACTCAGTCTAGTCTAGACAATAACATATATATTTTTCACATTTTATCTTGGATTACGACTAACGTTCCAACCTCCTTAATAAACAACCTTTTGGGTACATAGGTAAAATGGTAGAGCTTGAAAATATTAATTATCACGATGATAATCGGCGAAAATAACAGGTAAAAAATCACATTGTAAATAGAAGCAGTTAGACTCTGTTGAAAATAAATGTTGAGATTCGTCTTAAAAACATATTTGAACTAATAATGCACTGAAGTACATGCGTATATTCTAGTATCGTCGAATTATCGATCACGGATTATGGAAATCGTTCATTTCGATTTTGCACAACAAGAAATTCTTCTTACCCAAATGATTATTTTGCTTTTAAGCACTGCATAAATATAATGAAAATGACGTCGAAAAGTATATGGTTCCGTGATCGATATATATACCTGTAAAAGGACTACTAAAAAACATTACTGTACAGAGAACAAACAATCAAGGTGGTCAAAAAATGCTCACGTCGGACGGTATCAAACGACCGCATAAAAGTTTCAAAAGTTACAATTCGAACATATAATAACACATTACATATCTGTCGAAAAAAAATGTTTTTTCATCTCGAGTAATTTTTTTATTCGTATTAAAACTCACCATACTGACCTCTCTTGCAATGCGTGCCGAATCTCTCGGCGGGACTTCCGCTCGCAGTTGTTTGCCAATATAATAACGAGCTCATATAGCCGGCACGATAAAGATCGCGCATAACCGGTGATTTTACGAGTCACGTAAAACTTAATGATTGCACAAAATCGTTTTCGGCAAATGCATATTAAATCTCGCTCAGTAGCCTAAAAACGATTTTTCACAATAATTTTTTGCCCTCTTTCTGCGTTTGTTTCTCTCTCGATAATCGATGAATTTACGTCCGCTTTACGGAGAGCAAAAAAAGAAGTTCAATTACACAGAGCGAAAGACGAGAAATACAATTACGGATGGACAATGTAAAATGCCCGATTTCGCGACGATTATTATATGTGCTGTACGTAACGTCAATGTCGATTGGTAAAGATCACGAACAAAGCGAGGTCCTCACGTGCCCTTGTGCAATGCCAAAGGAACACCCGAGTGAGAGCAAAAAATATAGTACACAAAGATGACGGAATCCGCGTGCAGACATTAAAATATTTCGAAACATTCTTATAGTAGCGTTAGATAAACGATTCCTATCCGCCGTAACATTCTGATGATTTAGGGTTGTCTACCCACAAGGAAGCTATATAAAAGGTGTCTCAAAATGACCTGATATTTTTATTCATGAATAAAATGTATTATTTATTTGAAAAGTAGGAATATTTTTATTTTCATGAAACGTACAAACATGGAGGTTATGTGTGGAACGCAATATCCGGTAAATGGCCGCCTCGTCCCTGTTGGAAAACCTTCAGTCTTTTGACGAATTCTTCACTAACATTTTGCCATAATTGCGGACTAATTTAATTAATGGTGGGTCCAATTGCTTCCTTGAACTCCGGAATGGTCTGTAGATCATTGGCATGCAATTTTTCTGTCAGAAAACCCCGACAAAAGAAGTCCAATGGCGTTAAATCGTACGATCTTGGTGGTCATGTCACATCACGCGGTGTGCGATAACACGACCATGAAACTTCATCTGCAATACCTCTATCGTTTCGCCCGCAGCATGGCAGGTTGCGCCATCTTGTTGAAAGAATATGTCGTTTAATTAATTCCATAAAAAGTTGGTTATCGTGTCACGATAACGAACGCCATTTCCAATAACCGCATTTCGAGCAGCATTCTCGAAAACGTACGGCCCAGCCACTCCTCCAACCCAAAACCCAAACAATCAGTGACTCGTGGTAGATGCATATGGGAGGCTGTCGAACCACTTGTCGATTTCTGGTTTCCCAAATTCGACAGTTTTGGGTATTTATGTAGCCACTAAGTTGCAAATGCACCTCGTCGCTGAGGACGATTTTCTTCGAAAAATCACCATCGATTTGTTGATGCTTTTTGTAGTGACTTTTCACAATTTCTATGCGTTGCTCGATCGTGTAATTCTCCATGACTAAACCCAAATACTTCCTGATGCCAGTTGTCAAAAATTCGTACTCTATGTTCGCCACAAAAAAAATGGCGCGCAATTTACAATCCCAGGTCATTTAGGGACACCCTTTAAATTTTGCCATGTTCAGCCGTCTGTTCATGCGGTATAGCAAACTGTCCGTATCTACCTCTCTTCTTGTAGCTTTTTGGATTAAAGATCTGAAAAAATCCATTAACATTGCATTCAGTAATTACTTTCATCCAAAATTATTAGGTTTACTGTAAAATGATTAGTTTCGGAAAAATATGAAAAAACGATTTTCGATTTCACGAAGTTTTCTCTGATATATTTTCTATGAATTTTTGAATATACGATCAATTTCGTATGCCATATATCGTCGATTATCAACGCTTGTGAAATACTGTATCTCAACAAACAAAATAATAGTCAAACTCAAATTTTTTGTAATGATATTTTTTTATTTTATCATTTTTATTTCATTATTTTTTATTAAATACCACAATCTCCTTTTTGAAGTGTTAAATTTCGTTGTGCATGATATAAGCATTTCTCGATATCAGATAAATACTCTAGAATTTCTGTACCAGATCACGCAAATAACTCCTTTTCGATCCCTTCACTCTCGAAGCCCATAATTTTTCGGATAATGGCTCAATCGGAGTTTGTTTTATTCAGTCACGTATCGCTTGAATTCCATCATTTTAATTTTTCTGCTCACGAGAGGCGAGAGGTATGGATTACTACTGCACGGTATGGTTGCTGCACGCGAGATTCTTTTTCTAAAACGAAATTCCCGAAAATTTTCTGAATTTGAGAGAAAAAAACGTAGATCAGCTGATGATAAGCCAATCTACGTTTTTTTTCTCAAATTCTGAAAATTTGAGGGGTAGACAGCTGTTCGTCTATCTATTTGACGTCGTTTGGCAAAGTTTTGACGGGATCTGAAGAGCCGTTTCAGAGATTGTTGGGTATTTATAATTGTTCTACCATACCGACCGCGATGAGGTATCATTCCGTCTTAAAAGCGAATCGAGCCGAATTTTCGAGGCCGTCGTTACATTTCGGTTTGGATGAGGTTTAGTATAATAAATTCAGCGCCTCATTAATTGGGACGTATATCACACGCATATACCATGGTCGAATCTCATGCCCGATTACTGGTACGCGAAAACGTAGCCACAGAGACCGAATCGCCGGACCCGAAGCGATGACAGTTCGTTTCGCTGCGTATCTCTCAATAAATGACTTATTACTAACTTAGTATGTGATTTTGAAAAAAGTGGAAAAAAATAGAGAAAATTTGCGCCAGGACTCTATTTGGTGAAATGGCATGTATGATTCGGACTAGATGGTCTGTCAAACGGGTGTTATGTAGCTTTGGGAATGAAAGCGTAGCAGTTGCCTTCCCTTTCCTTCTATTACTTTGATGAACCATGTGCAACGCCTACTCTGAAAACAAAACTACTGCACCAAGTATTTTTCACCACAGAGTATTTGGCTCTTGTTGGTTCACTTTTGTTTGAATTGATTTTTCGTAAACATTGTGGAGGGGTTTGAACAAAAATACGCATAATTAACTGATTTTTCATTACATTGCGTGAGCTTTTTACTTTTTTTTAATTTGATTTTTAAAGACAATCTCCTGCATAACACATTTAATTGAATAGTGGGAGACTAAAGACAATGAAACCTACTTCATCCACGCTGTCTAGAAAAGAATAATGATAATATATTCGTAAGACAAAGATCTACCATCGATTCTCTCTGATTGAAAAAGAACGTGAACACATCTTACAAAAGTTAAAAGAACAGAAATTATGACTATGATTATTTTATCGATTATTTGATATTATTTAACGGCCTATTTTAATTATTTAATATCATTTAATACGATGAATTAATGTTATTATTTTTATCATTGTCTCCAATTCAATCAACCCCATTGTGAAATCATATTACAATAATGATGCAACACCGATGATGGAGTCCTACCAATATTAATAATTTAACCGTATGTATTAATAGTATCAACGTGGATGTAACTTGCAGCAAGGGTCGGATATAGTTTGAAAAATCTGTCATGCAACCACTAATCCCTTCTGCACCACCCACAATTCTATTTTGACTCATGATGACTATTGAAACATGCATGGAACAGAGAGACAAGGGAAGGATGAAGCGATCGTACGTTACGAACGGGGAGGCAATTAATACACTGACAAGAACGTAACAATTGTTACGGATTAGCGCAATAACGCCTGTACACCGCGTGGTAAGAATGACTCCATCCTGCGATTAACATATGCATCTGATTGAATTGCATAACATTAATTGCAGTCTGTTTATTCTTGTAGCAAAGATTTTGCATATGTAAAACTTTTTGTTTTATAAAAATGTATTTATCAGCTTTTTGTGGTCGACTCTGATCCCTGCACAATAGCAATGTCTACTAAAAGGCTACGAACTTTTGCAGAAATATTTAAGGTACGATTTTAAAACGCTGTTTTAGTGTCAAATCGGTGCGAACCACTTAAGATTTATCTCTCCTTTTTCGGATATTCTGTTCCGTGTTTTATTTTAGTGAATTATTGATCAGTAGTAGCTTTAATCTGCAACTTTGTAGATACTTTATACGTGGACGAGGTAGCCTGTGTCACATTTTTTTTAATTCGATGCATGTGTGTCGACTAATGAAATTTTTCTCGTTACTTCGTACAAAAATATAGTTATGGATGACTCGGGCCATGAAACGTATTGTCATTGCGACACAGTGTTCATATTCCTGGCATGAGCAGCCAATCCGGACAAAGGAAATATGTGCACTGTGTCTCGCGGTGTCCTAGTTGGAAAACGTACAAAGATTATAGATAGAAACAGAGAGACACAGAGAAACACAAAGAGATACAGAGAGACACAGAGAGACAGATATGATGATGATGATGACGATGTTGCGTTGATGATGATGATGATGAGCGTTTATTATGCCCCAGTTAATCTTCTGGGCAATAGTACAATATAATAACCAAGAAACCGAGAAGGAAAATAAACTATTGAAGAAAAAAACAAGAAAAATGGAAACAAAGTAGAGGTATAGATAAGAAGAGCAGTAATAGCAGTAGATTAAGTATAAGAAAAACTCAAAAATAAACTTAGAATGAGATAGAACTTAAAATTAGGCTTGAAGTAGAGAAAAGAAAGAAGTGATAGCTAGCAGTACAAGCAAAGTCGAAGCAATCGTCAGCGAAGTCATACCCAAACTCTGACACTAGTTTAATAGATATATAATGATAGATAATGCTAGATAATGAACTCACTTGTAAACCAAACTCAGACACTCAAGAGTTCACTAACGAAAAGAAATTTGACGAGTCGCTGTTCGAATACGGCGAGAGAGGAAGCAGAAGTAACATGGCTTGGGAGCAAATGCCACAAACGGGACGCTGAGACGGTGACAGAATGTATATAGATATTTGTCCTGGCGAAAGAAATCGAGGGGGTGGCCTGGGGTAATCGTAGAGACGTTTGAAGTTCAGGACGCACTCGCTCAAAGAGATCAGCGATCTACGTCGGGACATTCTCGTTTGAAACCTTGAATGCTGGAATAGCCAAAAAATAACAGCGGCGATTTTGTACAGAGAGCCATACCAGGAGAGTAACTCTCCTGAGTGTCGTCGGCGGATACCAGGTGTTGCGAGTATTTCAGGATTACGGGGATGTCGTTGATGAAAAAGAAAAACAACAAGGGCCGTAAGACAGAGCCCTGAGGAACCCCAGACAATGTTCCAATCCAAGTAGAGCGATGACCCTGTTCATCTCGTCCTGTTTGTGACCTATTTGGCAGGTATAGGGAACTTACCAGTCAAGTAATCCAAGTAATCCAACCAACTTAGCAATCAAGAGAGCATGTGCCACCATATAGAACGCCTTGCTAAAGTCGAATAGGACTGATATCGTTACTTGCCTATCACCAACCATTCTAATTGATAGCAAAGGCTCAGCGATGCAGTCTGCGTACTAAAACCCTTCCTATAGCAAGATTATCGTCCAAAATTTTATTTTGTGCTACAACATTTGACATCTGTGTGTAAACGATCTTCTCATATAATTTTGAACGTTCGCATAAGTTGCTTATCGGCCTCACATTGTATAGTGATAATGGCGGGTTCGCTTTCAATAATGGCCTTACGTAGGCACGTTTCTACGACGACGGGAAATAGGCGTGTTTCAAATAGGTGCTGAAAAGAAAGGCGACGTACCGAGCAAGATACCTCGCAGAGGAGACAATAGCCAATGGAGAGACATCACCTGGTCCTGTAGAGTGAGAGGGTGAAGTGTAGGTATTAATAAGCATCGCTATGTAATCTGCGGAAATCGGGGAATAAGTGAAAACCGACGAGCAGGGTGACAAGCTGCGCAGGCCAAGATCGAATTCATTCCGACCGATTATCGGTAGTGAATTTCAAACGGTAACGAACGAGCTATTAAGTTCATCCGTTGTGAAAAAGTTCAGAAGAGTCGCTATGCATGACTTAGTGAGGCCAAGACTAGCTAGTCCCTTCCACAATCGTGAGGAATCACTGATACTGGCTAGTCTCCTTGATTTACTAGTTTAATTTGGAGAAATCTGCAGATCGCAGTCGAAATACAATACTAAATTAAATACACTCGCGATTTTACCCCCTCAAGGGGTAACGCCAAAACGTCATTTTTAATTTTCTCGTTTGTTCCTGGCTTTTTTCCATCTATTCCCTATGACGTTTCTGGTCATTTACCGCTTGTTCCCCGGCCCGTTCCTGACCAGTTTCCCACAAAGGGGACGGCAGGTTGGGACCTAGCCTTAGACCCGTTACATTGCGAACCAGAGCCTGATATTATTTAGGGAAGGCAGATCAGGGGCAGTACTTTTTCCCCACTCAAATTTCTAAACGGGACTATTCCAAGAATGCTACCTGACATCTTAGCCCGTTTATACAGTGGATGTCGAGTATGCACGCGCTGCCTGAGGTCCGCCGTAAACCACGGTGATTTTAGCTTATCCACCTTCAACATTTGTAACGGAGCGTAGACGTCCATGGATCGTAAAATACAATCTAGTTCAGTCGGAATGTACAGAAATTCAACCGACTTCTATTCTCGGAAGCCAGTACGAAGCTAATTTTTTGTTAGCTTCTTTGGGTTACCAGGAATGTACCCTAAAGTTTCCCAAAAATGGTGTTTTGCGACCACCAGAGATTGTTCAAAATAAAAAATTCGATTTTTTAACTACATCATATTTGGAATTGGCTTTATCGAAAAATGCTTACTACAAAAGATGTGCATAATGATAAGACCTATAAAATAAGTCCTATACAACCATCACGTAGGATTGTCAGTCTTAGGGCAAATCACCGGTGAACGGAAAAGATTATTTTTTTTACCGGTAGGTACTTCGTTTATTAATGAACTCAGTGTTCTGAAACTCGATTAGCATCTAGAAAAATCTATCCCCAAAAGATAACTCTCAACTTTATATAGCGAGGTCATGAAGTTAAGGAGTAATTACCGATTTACGTGAATCCGGCACCTCCTTATAGCAAGTGATCCACAAGGGCCACATGGGGAAAAAAATTGTCATGGTCCTTAGCGTATACTTTCAAGATCCAATACAAAAAAGTGATTTTTTCATTAAAAAAATCTTTTTTCGAAGATTTAAAATTTTTGCTTATAAACAACTGTAATTATGTATTTAAATTTAGAGGCTACTTGAAATATTCTTTCAGATTCTTGTAAGTCCCTGTGAGATGCGCAATTTCCAAAAAAAAGTACTCGATATCTTCATTACAAGGGGAGATATAGTCATTTTTACGTTTCTTTAACTTATTATTGTTGTTATCAACATTTTTCCATTTTCGAAAGTTCGTAAGCCTTCTTAATACCTTTCGGCATAACATGCAATATGATAAAAACCCGTTGGAGTATTTATCCTCATGCACATAAAGGTTGAAGCGGATCGCGCGCGCGATATAGGGAACCGCGTGGTCGGTGCGACCGGCTGGAGTGGTGGGGTACCGCCTCTTCCGCCACAGCAACCCTCCGTCCGGCTTACAAGAAAAGGTTGCGAGGTCGATCTTTCCGATTTCGATGAAATTTGGCATGCTTGTAAAATGGGTAAAAATAGGCGACGTATAATTGTTTATATCTACGGAACTCGATTTTTAAGGGATGAAATGCGCCCTCGGAAATAGGGGTGTTTTTCGTTTTTCGTCGTCAACGGTATCGTTCTCATCTCCAATGTCTAGTACATGGAAAAATAAACATTGTTGCAATTTGAATTTTTTTTCATATCTCGTACCGTTAAAACGTTATCGACCAAAAACGAAAAACATCTTAATTTTTCGACGATGCGTTTCAACCGGGTTCCGCCAGATATTTTAAAAAATAGGGTTCCGCAGATATAAAATAATACGTGTCGCCTATTTTTACCCATTCTACAAGCATGCTAAATTTCGTCGAAATCGGAGAGATCGACCTCGCAACCTTTCCTTGGGGGGCGTCCATAAATAACGAAACGCAAAATTTCCCAATTTTCGACACCCCCCCCCCCCCCCCCCCCCCCCACGTAACGGAACCGTAACGCCTGGCCTGAAACCCCCCCCCCCACCCCCTATTCCGTTACGTAACAGGTGCTTTGTCGTCAATAATTGCTTTTTTTTTCAAAGTAATAACTAATTGTGAAAGGATCGGGTTTATATTCATTTTATAAAGTATATATTCATCTAGTTTTGTACCAATTTTTATGAATTCAAAAAAATTCACCTTGATTTGGCGATAAAAATTCTCTTCATTGTCCTATCGATATCTTTACGAAAGGTTATCTGTAAATAAAAGTCAACAATTTATCGATATCTATACAAATGCAGCTAACGTTATGTGTAGCCGTTTTTTTTATTTTGGTTTTTTTTGCCGACAGCTTGGACATCTTTTTTCGATCTTCACGGCCCATTTTTGTACTCAAGCAATCTTTAAAAATAGTAATGATCAAAATTTAAAAAGTCGGCTACGTACAACCTTAGTCACTGCGATTACAAAAATGTTTTTAAAAAATTGAAAATCGGTCGATATAAGTTTTTGAGTATTCACTGAGACAGGGTCAAAAAAAGCAGTTTCGAGAAAATCGCGATCAAAGTTTTCGTTCCGTTTTTCTTGATATAAGGTTATGTCTTTTTCTAGAATATCGATATTTACATTAAAATATAAAGTCGCGGTCGATATGACAGTTTTTCATCTCCATTACATTTGTCAAAATAATAAGAGCTTATACTTTCTATTCTGAAAGATGAGTTTAAAATTTTTAAACTTGAACATGCAGAAATTTTGCTATTTCTGACAGTTCTAAATTTATCACGGGAAGTCCGCCTCCGATAGTTCGCTTCTTGGACGTCATCTCCTCCACGATTATCGGTGAAATCATATAAATAGAATTCTTTTAGGGATTATCCGTCAGTCGCGTATTGTCTTTAGACATGAACGTGCATGGAAAGAGTGGTAAAGGTTTGATCAAACGCCTAATAAAAAAAACATCTCGTCGAACTACATCTGCTTGGTATCAGTATTGTGGACCAGGCACAAAGTTGGCCGTGCGCTGTGCTCGTGGTAGTCCGGACTTTGATCCATTGGATACGGCTTGTAAACAACACAATATTGCGTATTTTAAAAAAATCCGGATCATCTCGAAGCGAGACATTTGGCAAATAAAGTGTTGGCTGAACAGGCTTGGCATCGCGTTACCGCTAAAGACGCTAGCACCGGTGAAAAAGACAGTGCTTGGGGTGTGGTAAATACTATGAAGACAAAGAGAACCTTCGATTTGAAAATTTGACGATGATTCAAAGTAATGATCCGCATAAGATTATTAAATCAGTTCTAAAGTATATTTACAATAAAATTGAACATTTACAATAAAATTGAATGTGGACATTTGAGTCTCAAATTTCTTTGTCAGCAATTGCAGCACAAAAACAAATGTACAGTATATATAGGGTTTATTATAAATTATACTCTCGGTCTCGTGGAATTGTCAACCTTCAACTCTATTGCCCATATCGACGTTGACCGTGATAAACTTTACGTGGGATATGTTAATGATGCCCACGGGTAGCTATGGAATAGAGGATATTGAAACATTTGTACAAGCAGAGCTCCCGCGTAAAAACATCAAAATCAGTATTAAACCCAATAATAATACTACGCTACGCAGTGAGGAGTAAGGATCATGTGCTACGAGTGGGATCATGATGTAAATTTTGAGCCGAAACATTCTTTCATGCAGCTATTCAGAAGCCAATAAAACACACGAATCTGACCTTCCTGTAGCCATTCTCAAAGTGAACTCCCTACACGTTGAGTATAACATTACCACTGGTGCCTATATTAACGGACAAAAAGGCAACACGATTCATGAATGCTTTCCATCTGGTCCACCGGGTTTGTAGATCATTAAAGTTCCCACCCACGTAATTTATCTGCCAATCACGAGTCGAACGATTGACACAATATAACTTCGCATAGTGGACCAGGACGGTGATTTGGCAAATTTCCGCGTTGAAGTAATCATCATACGGCTGCATATAAAGTCGTGATGGGTATAGTTTTCAATAGATCCTCCAATAACAGTAAACGACCACGGATAAAAACTATCCGTCGTCGGCCAGCGCCCAAAGTGCCAACACCTCAAAACGTGCTTATTTTGAAGAATTTTCGTCTCAAAGTGCGTGGCGAAATCGTGTAAAAAAATATTTAGTCTGTGCTCTGTGCATCTGCTGCGTGAAGTGGAAGAAGAAATTGTAAACATTCAAACACCCGTGGTCTTTGATGAATTCATCACCAAAGCGATGATGGATTCAATGACAGCGATGAAAACCGTAATTGTCGTCCAACATCAAGACCTCTCCATCCTGCCAAGCAAGAGTTCCTTACACATATGTGGAAAATTATCTAAGCGGGACGGGCCGTCAACCACCGATAGAAGTCTCGTCAAAAATATTTGTCATTTGTTTAAGGGAGTGCGATATGAATTGAATGCTATAGAAATCGATTGTAATAAGAATGTCGGCATTACAAGTGTGATTGAGGGATATTCATCTCTCTCACTGGCCAAGAGCTCTATGCTCGAGAACACTGGATGGCTCGATGTCGAAGAGACGATGCAGATTGTAAAAGCATCGGGAAACTTTGATGTTTGTATACCGCTCAGCATGCTCCTTGGATTTGCCTAAGATTCTCGTAAAATTGTCGCAAATGCCAAGCACGAGTTGATTCTTACGAGATTTAAGACCGATCACGATGAATTGTTGTCTCGGATCAGCGAAAAATTCAGCTGTTAAAGTTTCTCGCCAAAGACGCACCAATCCCCATAAGTTTTCGAACATGGAAACTGTATGAATATCCATTGCTGCCTGCCACCTCTAAGCTCGTGTAGTCTGTGAAAACCTTGAATCAGCTGGAGAAGTCACGATATGTCATACTCGCGCTACAGACGGCACGGAAAAATAAAAAATAACAAATTGCCATCTGTGGTTTCAAAAGTCACTTTTTGACCATTGTAATCTGAGCGATGTCAAACTATACCCCAACTCACAATGTTATCCATATGGAAATTTAAATTCGAACATGGATCAAAACCAATATGCTCTACTTTGCGAGATGTACGGAAACCTTCAACCGACCTATTACAACAAGGAGGCTGAACCATGGCTGAGCAGGATTGAATTTTTAGAAACAGCCCCCCCTCCGCGTTGTCAATGACTGCTGAAAGGAAAACGATTCTCTCAAGTCCGGGCCTATTGACGTGCGTCTTGAGTTCGAATTGAAAAACAACCTTCCACCACAAACTTCAGCATACAGCTTGATCCTCCATGATCGTATTGTCGAATGCAATCCAATCAATGGTGCGGTTAAAAAATTGGTATCAATCAGGCCGATGATTCGTGTTCACGGTCTTTCATAGAAGTCTGGAAACGACCGGGGTTTGGTACGATTATCCATTTTATAACATTATTCGAATCGATCATTGGAATAAAGTTAAACATTCCAATTATTTTATATTAATGTAAAAATAATATAAATAAAGTACATAAAACGCAAACGGTGGGATCAGAAAAATGGGAAAAAAGTACGAGGATTATCCATACTTTCACGATTTTATCTCAATTTTGTTCTCTATTGATAAAGACTTCTTGCGTAAAGAAGCCGAAAACTTGAAAAAATGTCATAGGTAATTTACAACAAGGACAACAACGTATTAAGTGTACTATTTTCTACCAGGTCTGATTTTTTCTTTCTCACGGGGTGGTCTATCGGTTGTGAACCTCATATGGGGGCCTCGGGCCTGCTCTGGACTTGAACTCTCCCTCCCCCATTTAGCCTTCGGTCAGACGTGTATCTCGCTCCTCTCGCTCAAGTACAACCAGATCGGTTAAACCCGTTCCTCACTCGCGAGGGCAATATACTTGAAGCCTCGTACATTTACATACCTCGACCGTAAAGACATCTAGAGGTAATTAGACCATGCCTTTTGTTTATGGCCATAACATATTGATGCAGAATAAATCCCACCATCTAATCATTACCAAAACTTGTTAATCTTCGAAACTGGGAATTCAGGTCGTGGAAAAGAACATTGAAAAAATTGATTCGAGCAAGAAATAATTTCGCGTCAGGAACAAACCTTACATGAACCGTAAACATTACACATTTCGTGAGGTATCAATGGTTAAGGGAGAACACAACTGTAATTGCCCACTTTTGACCGTTTTGTTTGGATTTTTTTTTAAGAACGGAACAAAATACATGGTCACAAGAACTTCTAGGTTTTATTAGGGTATATAGTGAAGTATGTAAAAAAATTAGTTGTCTAAAGAATACAAAATGTCCGACCACGAGTCGCTATTTCACTACTGGTTTTCAGCCAGTCCTCTCCGTGGCATGCAGTGGAACCGTCGCAAATTTAATCCTGGACCTAAGATTGCAATATTGTTGTAATTATATTAGTTTTATGAGTCAAGTACGGGGGGAAATAAAAAGATAATGGAAAAAAAATAGAGACGAGTAGGGAAAAAAGTTTGTTTTTTCGACCATAATTTTCATGCAACAAGCGATATATTTTTTACAATTTTCAATTAAGCGAAAAAAGCTTTCGTACTTGAGATTGCAATCTGAGAAGCTACAGTTAACATTTCAAGCCAAGTGGATGAAAATTGTTCGAGTTCTACTGCGTGCCGATTCCAAAATCATGGGTTTGAGAAAAACTTGATTGAAGTCTTCGGTACCCGATAGGAAACAAATGCACGATCGAATTTGTAGACGCGTGGGAGCTTCTTGAGTCGGCGGGTTAGGTGAACCTCGTTGAGAACGGTTTTTACTTCATGATCAATTTTTTGGACGGTATTGTATGTAGCTGATACTGCGTCTACGGGCGTGGCATCGCCGAAGGTGCTTTTTAGTGCTCGAGATTCCCCTAAAAAATAGCTCGAAAACCACTTTAAGGGTCGTCGCTTACTTATCAACTCGGCATCCGACCAACACCGCTTCGCCTCGAGCGGTTGTCATTTCTTATATGGGCTTTCCACACGCCCTTTTGAGGGTTGATTAACAGATCATTCAACAGCGGGAAGAGAGAATTGCTGGTAAAGTCGATTTTCACTTTTTCGACTCAGTACACCGTTTTAAAGTAGAAGCGGTCGTTGCGTGCGGTCGGCTCTAGTATGACTACCCGCTACGCGTCCCTGGCAGCTGTTATGAGTTGAAATGTATTTCTGAGGCGGCATATAATTTTTTTGCGCCACTGGGAGCCATCAACGATTGGAAAATAAAAGCATAAATCGAAAAAATAGTGCCCCACTCAGATGATTGAATGTCGAGCTTTGAATAAGTAGACCGAATGCTTTAGGTCGTTTTCCCAATTGTGAGCAGCTTACAATCGTTGCTTTTTCTTGTCAAAGCTTCAACGAAAGGCCAGGCGACCGTAAATGACTGTTTTTTTTCGACCACTCCGATCGTCGGTATTTATCGGGAAACGTGACGAAGAAAAGGGTCACAGCATTAACGCGACGTCGATTAGACGAGACGAAAGAATAGGGAGAGAGATCGAAAGGAAAAGAGAAACTCCCTTTCCTTTTTTTTCCGAAACACGTGCCAATGTAACTGTATTTAAAATTCTGGTTCTGTTGGTATTGACGTAATGCCTCGACTGTCGTGACCAAATTTTTTTATCAACGCAGACAGACGAATTACGATAATGTTTGATAAAAATCAATCCGATTAAGATCTGGAATTATTTCTGTCCTTTACTTGCAGACATATATCTATTTCTTTATTGAATTCGATTTTCATCTCATTATGACACAGATAAAGCATGCAGACAAATGTAAGGAAGATTGGACAAAAGAACCCCCATTGAAATTCGATTGCTGACTCATGTTTTTTTTTAAATATGACTTCCGCTAGATTGGAGATTTTGTCATTAATTCCTCAAAATTTAGTTCGTTAAACATACAAACAGTCGATATCAGCTGCAATATCGACGATTTTTTTGCTCCCGGACTGACACTTGGGGGCTATTGCCCAAACTGATTTGTTGTAGCTTTCGTTGTTGTTTTGCGTGAAGCCGCCCAAACAACGCTGCAGCAAATCGTCTCTGCTCAAATTTTCGAAGACTGGCGTAATAGCCTCCAATACTTCCTCAGGAAGAGGCGGCTTATGGTGATATTCAGAAATATTACCGCTTGCGACCGCTCGCTGCCACGAACACCACGACTCGGCTCCCTCTAGGCAATCGTCATGTTGTGGCTGACTATCTGTGGATATTTTATGTTTGATAGTTGCCCAAATTGCCTTCCTCATTTTTTCAACATCATCGCTGTTCCTCCGAATAGCCAAGCCGTAATATGTGCTCAACTCGTCGATCAATTTTCCGGTGAGCTTTCCTCTGCCAGACAATCCTTTTTGTTTTTTCACGATTTCGCGGAGGCGCGTCCCCATACGTTTTTGGACATGATCGATGCACTCTTTTTTTTTTATCTCGAAACCGTCGTATGGATCGCTATTCGATATACCTGCCGACTCTGAGGCGTGCAGCTGCGCGGTACCCCGAGCGTCACGGAGCGCTGCACCGCTCCACAAAATATTCAATATCTCCGAAAATAATTATTTTTTCGACCTGGGTCCAACGGCATCTTAATCTTAAATGTATTTTAGATTTTTCTAGATGGTTTTCAAAAAATCGATTTTTTGAAGCCGTCACAGTGGTGTTGTCCGCTAAATGGGGACCGAAAAGATGTTTGGATCATTCGCGATTCGCGTCCGCACCACAAAAATATGGATAGCGTAGGATAAGAACAAATTTGAAGAAACTGTTCGCACGGAAAACTCGGTGTGTTATGTCAGCTATAATATTTTGTTTGCATTAAAAACTAATAGGATCCCCTCAAACGGGAGGTAGAAATAAAAATTAACTTTGCATATAGCTATTTTGCAGATTTTAAGTTTTATTTTTATTTTTATTGTGTCTTACCTGAGAGAAGTGAATTTTATTGTGTCTCACCTGAGAGAAGGTGGACAAAAGGTCCACCTTCTGCTCTGTGACAAGGCAGACTGAAAACATCTTGTCGCCTTGTTGTAGCTTAATTCATCGCAGAGCAAAATGTGCTGTAGGATTTTTGACGACGAGATTTGTAATACATGCCGTAACGAACACTCAAACTCTACTTAAGGTAGTATGTGCACGAACCTCCTCATTAGAAAGAAAATTGATTTTTTTATCTGCTGTAGTATAGACATACAGAATGACGTCCACGAAAACTCTGCATGCCTTACCGGCCAAATTCAATAGTAATTAATTCACGAAATCAATCTATTCAACCCGTACCTTATAGAGAATCCGTGCAAATCAAACATTGGAACCGAAACAATAATAATAGTTCGCGATTAGATCGGAGCTACGCGAAAAGCGACAAATAACAAAAAAACTGTCGCGGTCACGCATGTTCCATGGAAAATATAGGTTACGGGACATTTCGAGCAGATATTATCGATTGAATCGATAATCTCAGTCGATAAGATCAATCGATCGTCTCAGATAATTATTTTCCTTATCATGTTTATTATTATACTCAAATGTATTATATTTTCCTCTTTTCCGATTCGATCATTTATAGATTTTCTGTTGATTAGTCAATGGGCTGGTACTACCTTAACAGTAACATGTTCACATAGGAGCCGTACGTAAATTACGTAACACAATTTCGGGGGGGGGGGGGGGTCCGGGCAGGCGTTACAGTCTACGTACGTGGAGGGGGGGGGGGGTATCGACGTTTGCGTTACATCACGATTTTAGAACTGCCAGAAGTAGAAAAAAATCTGCATGTTCAAGTTTTCAATTTAAAACTCGCGCGACATTTTACCGCGGGAAGTTGACCGCTTTCCATACGAAATATCAGTTAAGGGAGAAGTCATTGTGCAAGAACTTGCACAGTAGCTTTCCCACTTTCCCCAAGCAAAAGTGAATTAAAAATTCGTTTTTTTACAATTCTTGAAAGTACATATATTGAAAAATATGTTGGCAACATTTTTATTCACCAGTCCGAAAATTGACGAAGCTAGTCACTTCAGTGACACCACAGGTAGCGCAACCGGTTAGTGTCCTCAGTCCCTACAGTTGCGGCATTGTTCAAAATAGTTCAAGTGCAGGCTCTTATTATTTTGTGAAATATAATAAAGATGAAGAACCGTTATATGGCCCACGACTAGATACTTTAATGTAAGTATAATTATTCTAGAAAAAAACATAACTTTTTTTTGTAGCTTCCATGTACTGGGTACTTCCCTCTATTACATTCCCCACCATTTTCTCCACTTCACATCCCTAATCGATCTCCACCTTGCGGCCGCGCTCGACTTCCCCCTCTGTATCGTATCCACCATAACATTTTCTGCCATGGGTATAGGGAAACTGCCGAAAACCTATACCGATACAGCCGGTCCCGAGTTCGCTTCCCAGTCTCGGACCTAGTCGCGTTTCGTCGAGAAATAAAACGCAGTGCTGATTTCAAAGGCAAGAACGCTAACCACTAGATCAGCGCACCGGTTCTACTTGACCTAATGTAATATATATTTTAAAAAGTCCAACACTGGTGGATCAGCGGTCGGGGTTCGGCTCTGACGGTACTTCGTACCGCCTGTAGTCTGTAGTCTACACAGAGTCTTGGCTCCCCGTTTTTTTTTTTTTTACTATGAAGATAGATTTTTTTTTACTATGACGATAGGACTTGCGTATAGGACTAGCGTCCTGCATGCACACAACAAATTTCATTCCAATCGATTGTTCCGTTTGGGAGAATACTTATTCCAAAATTTCGAAGCGGTCGGAGGCACACAGAGAGAAATGTATAGTAACTTTAACCATATTGCAACCATATTTTATATCACCCTGAGGAGACAAGGATATTTTATAGTCACGGTTACTGCCGAAAATATAGTACTGCTTATGATATTTTAGCAGCTGTGTTAACTATGCTCATATATTAACCGCAACCAACAATCTTTCGAGCATACGTTGATTGTCAATACTATATAATATAGTAGGTTTTTATAAAATGGATATTTCTTTAAACGATCAAAAAATAGTGTTTTTTATCATATTGAATGGTATGTCTACTAAATGTATATATTTCATAAATCCAAAAATTCAAAAGATTTCAATTGAGAGTACTACTTGAATGATTACTTATCATGATTTGTTATTCCCTGATCTCCTGAAATGATTCCTATCGAAAAAAATATTTCACCTACATGGAGATTCGACCCTACGACCTACCAAATCTATATTTACGCACGCTGCCACTATGCTACCGGGTACTTACGTTATTGCACTCGTAGATTTGGCATAACGGATACCTGTTACCTGAAGGTAATGGCTGTTACCTTCGAAATAGTTTCCGATATAGTTACCGATGAATAGTTTCCGGGATATCCCACAATTAGTGAAGGGGCGTCAGGTCCCCATGGCAGGTAGCGGACGGCAGCTGCCAGCAACCGGTTTCGACCCCCCCCCCCCTTTTATTAGCGATAAAACCGGGGAAGGCAGAATGCTTCGAAGACGATAACAGATTGATATTTTGGAAGCTTCCACATCGGCAGAAGCCCTATTGTATGGGCCAGGAATTGATGATTCGATGTAAGTAATTTTTTAATTAGTATTTCTATACATCGATCAAGGGTAAAATTGGAAAACTGCTTCAGAAATTTAAAAAAATGTATTACTCAAAAACTATGAACTTTAGCAAAATTTTATAATGAATACTTTCGTTTTAAAATTGCCCAAAATGTTTTAAAAAAATAATTCATCCCGAAAAATTTTAATATTTTGAAAAATTGTTTTAACAATTGGCTATAAACAATTGAATGCTCGACTTTTCGGCAAACAAAAATTGTGATATTCGGATTCAGCGGATCAAAATACATAAAAAAGGTTAGCTTCATCCATCGAGCTCAAAATTTTACGAATATATAATATCGTATCCCCATCGAAAAACTTTAAATGCGTTTTTCTCGCAACAATGTTTTTCAAATCGGTGACCACTATAATTCAAAAACCACTCAATGGATTTTGATGGAATTTGGTGTGCTCATTGATAGCATTAAAAACTAATCCTTAATCAGAGTATTTTCGTTTTTGTTGAAAATTTATATTTATTAAAACAATAAACGAGCGATTTTGGAGTCGAAAATCGAAAGTTATCTGTCGATAGCCACCATTTTGTTAATTAAAAAAAAGCTCCGATTAAGGACTAGATTTGTTATTAAACTCATGATTTTTTCTGGTTCTTTTATTTCAGATGATCCAGTGAATTTTTATGATGGTCACCGCAAAGCACTACATGTCAAAGGGGGTCCGACAAAGATGGCGATATTTTTATAAATAATCAATATTTTTCTTTAAAAATGTGTACAAGTCAAGTGGAAATATAAAATCAAAAGTCTGGGTAACCACTTTTGTAAAACAAACTTACTGCCTAAAAAAAAATTATTGAAAATGCTCGTTTTTTCACGCCTCTGACTGCATCTCACTCCTTAATAAAAGAAATATCTCCGTTGTTTTTTTTTCAGATTAATCCCACCGATGCTACTTGTCACGCCATCTGACAACGTCCACCACAACCCGTTTAGAAGACCGTAATAGTTCCGCCGTTTTAAAGATTAGTTTTCAAAAATGCCATGCAACAGCCAAAAGTAGTCATAAAACATACCCTAAGTCTCAAAATGGTGAAGAAATCTTACCTTCTGAAAAAAATCATGGAAATCAGTCATTTTCGTCGCCTTAAGGTATCTCCCCCTTAAAATGTGTAGATCTGCTCATTTTACGTGTCGAACGCTGTGAAAGGGACGACGCTGTTAAATCGTTGAGTCTGATTCGACGGCTGAATTCTCAGTCGTCGAACGATAGAAAAGCTTAAGAACGGCCTGATGGTTGCCGCTAACATAAGTTTGGGAAAGAGGAAGAGAAGGAAAAGGAGACAGATGATGGGGAAAAGGAAATAACCGGAAGGTCGACGACCACCAACTAGCCAACGAGATATCTAACCTCACCGTCGTCCTTTGACCCAAGAAGAAGACTCCTCTCATACGTTTTTTCTCGCTTCTTTGCTCTTTTCCAAGATCATGTCAATCTTTGTAGACTTCACCCTTAGTGTGCGTCCCTCGAGATGTACCTATACATTTATGCATCTCCAGGGCCATACATGCCGGAGAAAATGAGCAGAGCGCGATGAATCTTGACACAACTTGAGAGGCGACGTAAATATATATTATGAATATACAGACGTGTCAGCGACCTCCGTCCAGAGGTATTTTAACGATGAGTAAGCGTTATTTTATTATTGGCAAAGGATATAAGCAATCTGCTATTATTCATTTCCTTCTTCGGTCCCAAACGGCAAGCACATGTAGGAAAAACTCCACGCTATTTTGTACTATACTTAGTGTGGAAAAATTGCATCACAAAAAAAAAATTTCATCGTTATCGTGGAATAGCATACCAGCGTCTTTAAGGGAGCTTTCCAGTGTGAAATTTTAAAAAAATCGATTTTTTTTTTTTTGCTTTATCGAATAGTATACACTCTTCCGAATATTCCCTGAAATTTTCATGCCGAAATTCAGATTATTTCGGTTACTGTACAGCATTTCTTGGAAGAAGGCAACGGAGCGCTACAGCTACAGCGAAACTTTGAACGCGTTTTTCTCGAAACAGCATTTTTCAAAACGGTGTCCAACTTGGAGGGCAGAGTTTTAAAGCTATCGAGTTGAATTTTTTACACAATATTCTTAACGTCATTGTTTATCGTGCTATGGAAGCTTTTTTTTTTTTTTTGACATCTTCCTATTTTTTTGTAAAAAAAACTGCCAAAAAAAATGCTAAAATCGATACTTTTTGTTCAAACCGGCGCCATTTTTGCAAAAAAAAAAAAAAAAAAAAAGCCTCCATAGCACGAAAGCCAATTATATACCGATCAATAATCTTTTTGTGTTTTTTGTTTCAGATCAAAATTGTGACCCCCAAGGTGGACACCACATCCAAGTGCATTTTCTGCAACAATTGTTTCATCATTTTTATAGATATTAATTAATAAATAAATCGATCTTTAAAAAATTGTTTTGTATTCTTCAATACTCAATTAATATACAAAAAAAAACCAGACCGATTAGATTATTTTTTCTTTAAAAAAAAAAATCGCGAAAAACAGCGATTTTTCGGGCTGTCACACTGGAAAGCTTCCTTAATCGATCCTTGTATCGCAGGACATTGAGCTTCGTCGAAATGGAAATAAGGATCAGAGGATACATAGAAAAATGGGGTACATATCCTTCCCTCTGACTCTTCAATGTTTACTGATAATTATGGTATATATATACATATATATATATATATACGTACAGAGTCGTATCGTCCCCGCTACTAGATGTCGTCTGAGAGAGTTGAGTAAGGAGTTGATTAACGTCCTTTACATAGGGTCGAGTCTCAATGAAAAAAAAGCACACAAAAAAGGATAAAAACACGTGAACCCGCAGAGACTGAATAAAAAAAATGCCACCGCCTGTCGAAGGATGCGCACCCTCGTGTGAATCTTGTTGATCACGTCGCATTCAAGAGGTGGCCGCCTGAGAGGGCAATAAAAAAGGGGTACAGCAATAATACGGCGAAATGTTATTTATTTCACTCGGTTGCTGGATAAATAAGTGGACTCCGTGAATTGCGAAACGTAAAAGAAGCCGTATAATACATGGCAATGTACACAAGTGTACACGAGAGTCTGTACATGCAAAGGCCGGAAAGTGGTATGGCTCGAAACATATATTTTCTCCGAACTCAGTAACGCGATACCTTTCTGATGAGCCAATTTCAAAAGAAGTAATACTAATAACGATATGCAAAATTTGATTACTCGATTTCGCGTTCCCGGGGAGAGCATTTTCTTTTTTGCCTCATTGATATTCGTATTAGGTGGGGTCTTGCACAGTCGAACGATCACTGAACCATTTTCTATCGATCCATAGCAGACTTCGAGGTAAAAAGATTGCTGGGTCAAGAAAATTTGTGTATATGATCTTATTTCATTATTGATCATTATATGATCTTCGGAATTGAGGTCTTTCCATTTTTAAAAACTACGGTTTTCTTTAGCCTCTGATGCTTATTTGATGATATCTCGTGACGCTTAAAGCATAGTCGAGTTTGCCAGTATTCATTACGAATCATCGATAAAATATCGTTATCCAGATGATACGTGAAAGTTCAAATCGCCTCTGTTTTTAATATTTTTTGGTGAAGGAGGCATAACTCATTGTCAGAAGACCCTTCATAACTGAATGTGTGGTGGATCTACAAGACGGTTAAAATTTCGAGAAAGAGAAGAGTTTCTTGTCGTTCTCCTTTTAGTGAGGCCCAAAATGAGACATTTAGCTCTTTGCAAGATATCGAAATGTCCAATATCAGAATGAAATTTCTGCATACGTCGAAAATTAAAATTTCATTTACAGTTTCTCGTCATTTACGAGTATCAATATTGCGGAAAAATGGCAATCAATTATGTGACTATATATATAGTCCGGTGGACTTTTTCCCTGACCCCCGCCAATTCGATTCCTCTTTTTTTTAATCTCATTCCATTGACTCTAAAACACAGCCCGATTTTTTTTACATTTTTCGAAACAACCCTTAGTCATTTTTTTGTCAAAGTCAACATTTTTTTTTACTACGGGATGTTTTGAAAAATGTAAAAAAATGCAGGATGTCTTTGAGAGTCAATGGAATCAGATTTTAAAAAATCAATCGAATTGGCGGGTGTCAGGGAAAAAGTCCACCGGATTCACGTGGAATCCTCATATATATATATATACACTACTTACAAAAATTAAGGGATATTATTGGGTTGATAAAAAACTTTTGTCGCAATAATTTCAATATAATTTATTTATTTATATATCTTATACAAAACATTTCTAATCAACAATATATTCGCCATCGGTTCCTATGACACTCGACCTACTATTGACGGTTGGATGCAGCGAAGTTCTCACGCTAGCTCGTGCGTACTTGCTCCCGGTTTTTCTTTGATGCAGCGGAGTAATGCGTCTTCATCGATGGTCGACGGTCGTCCGGAACGTTTCTTATCTTCAAGGCTTGTGTCTCCAGATTTGAAACGATTGAACCAACGCTGGACTGTTCGATGAAAAACTACGTTCTCGCTGAATGCATCCTGAATATTTTTAGCAGTTGTGCTTGCGTTCACGTCCTTTTATACCCTGTCATGCGGAAGAGTAGAAAACATTCTAGAATATTCTCGACATAGCTTGATGTTATATTGCGTCAATACGTAAAAAAAAAATATTTTAATTTTTGCGACTACACTTTTTTATCAACCTAATAAAAACATTCCAAATTTTTGGGTGAGTTTTAAAAAGGGATAACTCGAAGAAAAATGGTCGTTCAGAAAATGAAAAAAAAAAGAAAATTGTAGCTTCAAGTGTCTAGTTTTCAGATCTAGACTGACAATTGACTGACTGACTGACTGATTGATTGATTGACTGACTGGATTGACAATCAATTTCTTGGGAACTAATGATCGTACAGAAAATGAAAATTGGGTTCTGGAAACTGCAAAACATTCTCTATGTCATGCAATTAGTGGCTGTTAATTAAAAAAAAAATTCGAAGTGATGATGTTGACTGAAAAAAAGTTGAAAATTTGCGAATTTAAGGATATTTGGAAAATTTCGTGTAACTTCGGATATAATGCATGAACGAAGGATCGTCGGTAATTTTTTAACCTCGAAGTGTCCTCAAAAAATCCTCAAAGTTGCAAAGCGCTGCGGTTTTTTTTCTTGGTGCCCCGAAGGTTTGAATTTATCGTTTCTATCAAAAATCAGTGTAACAAGCAATTTTTCGATTTTCATTCATTTTTTCAACTTCAAAATGTTTTTTTTAGCAATAGTGCGTAATTTTTCTATTCAAAAACATAAAGTACCAAGAAAAAGTATTATTATTTTTTTTTAATTTTGCAGTTCCAAAAGGAGAGGATAAACCTCTATATGTTAAAATATCTAGACTATTTATCAAATATATATTTCCAATAGGATATTTATTAGTTAAAATATCGACGTCGTCATCAGAATGATCAACTAAAATACTTTGATCATGAACGGAATTTTTACCGTCATCAGGATTTTTGCTTTCATCGATGGTTTCCGTGCCATATTTTGATCAACTTTCTCCTTACATTTGTTTGTAGCAAGAAGTACATAGGCGATCGCCTGGTGCCAATTTCAATCGATTGAGGTGGTGCTCGGGTATGGTACGTAAATTTTTGTTGATTCTATGACATTCTAATTTGAACACATTGCAACACCGATCGCGGATCTTTGGCATAATTCTGCTGGAATTAATGTGTGTTAAATATTTGTCAACGGAATAACAGTACACGAATATGAGAGGTTAACAATCCAATTTTTTATGTCTATTCTTTTCTCATTGCCACCTTTTCGAAAACGACACGGTTTCGGTATCACTCCATGTCATAACCGTAAATATTTATTCGTTATTAATGCTATAATCAATACGTTATTTGATGGTTAACCCAACTATAATGTAAAATCCGCATTGCAGATGATGCCGTAGACGGATCAGCTGTGAATTGGCGCGGCAGTGGCCACCTGTCTAACGTTTTTAGTGTTACGAATAACTTCAAGAATAGACAAAAAATACAAGTTATGAATATCACAAGCTACCAATCTTTAGTACTTGTAAAAATCTATTTTAAAAAGTGATGAAATTTTTTTAGATAAAATGGTTCAAGTTTTGAAAAAAAAATATTTTGGATTTGAAACTAAAAAAACACATATGAAAATAAATTGCGATTTTTTCGTATTTTTTTATACAAGTACAACAGAAAACAAAAAAAAAAGGTCTAGTATTTTATTTGGATATCTCTTTTTTTGAAAAAGCTATGAGCATTTGGAAAAAAATTGTGAAGAATTTTGAACAATTTATTGTGCATGGACGGGAGAAGAAGCTAAAAAAATTCCGAAATATAGCTTCCAGTGGATACAAAAAATAAAAAAATTCCAACAAAATGAAAAATGGTCCGGGTCATGGGTTGGTTGGTTTCGCATGGAATGCCCCAAATATATATATATATATAAGTATAATAGTAGACAGATGCTAATCTTTTTTCTTCGGCGTGTCGACGTAAGTGCGATAAAAATCGATTTTCTGTTCTCCGAAGACGCTGATTTCGGTCGTTTTATTGATCAGTCGATAACAGTAGCGGTAGGTATCGCCAAACTTCGTGGGTGTTTTGAAGGTGATTTTGACGTCAATTTTTTTGTTTACTGAAGACCTACATTATGTCTCGCGGTATTTTATTCTACGTTAAAAAAACCGGTAACTTTGCTCTCATCTGTGTTTTCATTGAGCCATTATATTTTTTAGAAAAATACAAAAGATTCAGAATCTTGGTCTTTCACTTCCGAACACGCCGAGATAAGCATTGCTAACAACAGTGCCTAGCACCATCCATATCAAATCGGGACAAAAGTAGCCTACGTCGACATGTACTAAATTGTTTTTGGTTTCTAAAAAAACGTTTAAAAACTGGGCGGGAATAATGGGCAAACAAAAAATTGTTTCGGATAAATGAAATCAGTTCTTCGCATAGGATGAGATGCCGCTATAAAAAATACATGTTCCCGTTAAACAAAAAAGTTGATTCTTTTTCACTTTGGAAACGTCCACTCAAGAAAAAACGTATCTTAGCATTTCATTCTTCCTTTAAATCTATTCGATACGGGTCTCGAGCTTTGTCGATTTACTTCGCTGTGCTTGAGTCATTCCGATGTCTCAAGATAAATGGTATATATATTTGAACGTAAATGGTGCCTCAAAATAACCTGACATTCTTATTTTTTAAATATTGGATTTTATTGCTTCGGGTAACACACTTTCTTCGTTTGCACTGGGAAACATTCACCTACCCCCGGGAGTTAGACTCGGTCTTAATGTAGACCGGAACAATAACGCTGGGCGACACTCAAGAGTTCCGACACCACCTCGGTTGCCGCCCAGTCAAAAAAGAAGCGCGCGAAAATTTCAAAATCGCTCTGCGGTAACTTCACCCTCAAGCCAGAAGGTGAGCGGCTAACGCAGTCCACAATCGTGTTGCCTGTGTAAGCGGAAGGATCCAAGTACGAAATCTCCGTAAAAATTACATTAAAAATTTGAAACCGGTGACAAATGTGCACATAGTCAAAAATTGACACTAGCTTTTAATATTTTGCTTTCATTCGTGTAAAAATTTAAGCAAGTAGCATAATTTTTTACATTTCTTTCAGTATAGATTTTGACACATTCTCATGTAGAATTTTACCAATGGGCTGCCGCAAAAATTCCAAGTTTCTACAGTAAAAATTACCTGGACAAACTTGAAATTTCTAAAATCCCTAGCGAAAAATTAATTCCCTATGATTAAATAAATACTCTATATACTGTATTTCTGAACATTTGTGTTCTTGATTGCTACTTATTTTAGCATATCATCTTTCCGTACCATTGTAGACGTCCTTTATCGAAGTTTCTTTTCACGTTTCTTTGTTTTCTTGCGTAGAACTGCGTAGAACACGTTAGACTGCACGAGACCACGAGGCTTTCTTGGCCCATGCTTCGTACTATAATGCGCATGCGCGGTACCGCTGTTGCTAAGCAACGCGGGTTGGCGTCGTTCGTGCTCGTCATACTGCGTCATACACAAGCACACTCTCACAGCTTGCGTTCACGTATACGCACGCTCGCACACAGAGCTCACGCGTACGGTCAGGCGACCTAGCCCTAACTGATTTTACTATAAAGAACGTAAAATTCCGGTGGACGCACGGAAAATTTCGGCTTCCTTTTTTAAATTTTTATGGAAAACACGCAAATTTCTCAATGTTCCACTGAAAAATTTCATTTATATTAGCACTTTTTTAACTTATTGTCGTAATCTTTACGTTTCATGAAATTTTACTATTAATTTCAGTAAAAATTCTGGAAAATATTTTAAATTTCTGTTACGCAAAAGTAAATTTTAATTCATTTCCATGAAAATTTATAATTTATTTCCTAAAAACCTGAAGAATTGCACATTTGTCACCGAGTTACTGTGATTTCACAGTAAAAATTACTTAAAAATTCTCTCCGTGCAGTACCAAAATTTTAGACGTGTCATCAAATGCAGTATATGTCGAGGCTACTCAAATTGGAAAGGCCAAGAGGATACGATTGAATATGAAGCGTGGTATCGAGAGCATGAAGACCACTGTGACGCAAATGATACCGGAAGTGCTGGAAAAATGGAGGTAGACGGCATCGTGGAAATGTTCGAGAGATCGGAAGAGTTATACAACGTGAAATACGCGAACTATATCGGAGACGGCGACACGAAAACGTTCAAAGCCTTATTGGACACAAAGCCTTACGGAGATGATTTTGTAGTTTGCAAAAAAGTATGTGTTTTGCATGTTAAAAAACGTTTGTACAAACGTGCTCTTGATGCGAAAAAAAAACATGCACAAATAAAAAAAGCAACAAAGAAATTGACAGAAAAAGAAGAAGGAAAAAAGACAGCAGAAAGTTAAAAAATCGAGAGATAAAACACCGAAGCGTCAACAATTGACGAATAAATTATTGCAAGAGCTGTCGACGTATTACGGTCTAGAAATTAGACGTAATTCAGATTCTACTGAAGGGATGAGAAGTGAAATATGGGCCGCATATTATCACAAAATTTCAACAGATGAAAATCCGCAACACTCGTACTGTCCTCCAGGTTCCGAATCGTGGAGCAAGTGGCGTCAAAGTGAGGCTGCAGGTACTTTAGACACCTACGAGCATCCACCTGCTCTGGACGATAAAGCACAAGAAATATTGAAACCTATTTATGAAGAATTGTCAGCAGAGAATTTATTGGAGAGGTGTATTGGCAGTAATACGCAGAACAATAACGAAAGTTTCAACGCTTGTGTGTGGCACCTTGCGCCGAAACATCTGATTGCCGGCAAAAAAATCATCGATATTGCCACCTATATTGGCAATCCAATATAACCTATATCCAATTTTTGAAAATATCTGTACCTCAAACTTTCTCATTTATCTCGAAACGACTTTTTTCGGCACGGCGGTGGTGAAAACAAAAAAACTATTCAACCGAATCAATTGAAATTTGGATATGTTGTTCACAACATGTATGGCTATCGTCGGAACTAGAATCATAATTTTATTTAAATAATTTCCTATTGTTTACACTAAAAAACTAGTGAAAAAAGACTCGATTTTACGAACTTTTTTTTCAAAAGCGCGCCATTTTGTCAATTTACAATTTTTTCGATTCGTTCTAGTTCCGACCATAACTGCACTCTTTCTCATTAAGATTCTTCTTGAATTTTGTGTTTCAGATGAGTAGAAGTCTCGGAATCACCTACGCCGTCCAGGTCCGATTTTTCGAGAGGATCATCTTTAGCGGCATTTTTATAACAAGAAATATTGTTTTTAAAATGAAAAAAAAAATTTTTTGTATGCTCAATAAACGTAGAAATAAGCCCGAAAAGTTGAAACATCGTTTTTTTTTATTTTTAATGGCAAAAAAAAATCGTGAAAATAGGTGAAATTTTCGTGCTCTAGACCACCGTGTCCCCTTAAGCCGTTTCTCCTCTTCCTTACGCGACACGTTCACTTCAGCCGGGGCCGGAAACTCAATTACGTGGATCGTCTTGTCGAAACCGAAGAGGACACCATCAGGCCTATTCGCTTGAAGCAGCCCGATGCGACCTTATTGTATGATTGTACCTTATATGAAGGTACGATTGTACCTTATGATATGAAAATGAAAATATTCATACTTTAAAAATAAACAATTCGTTTTACTAATAACTTACAATGTCTAGTCATTTTAAGACACCCTATAAATGTGAAATTATATATGTGAATATATATATATGTGTGTGTGTGTGCGTGCGTGTGTGTGTGAAAATAATAATAATAATAATAACTCATCGGACGATTTCATCTTGTCATATACGTCCGAAAGCATCGCGATACAGCCAGTCGGGAACTAAAGAGGGTCGTTGCACCCTGAACATTTTATCGTAGATTTCACCTCGACACTGTCATCTCACATCTCACCTTCTCGTGAATATAATAACTCACGCCCATGCAGAACAACTGACGTATACTTCAATATTCCTATATCGCAATAAACGTGAAAACAATTAACTATTCACTCTCAATTACGAAAAAATGATAACTTACATTGAATATTTATATTTAACAACGGCACTCGGATGCATATTTTTCTCGTCCCTATTATCGGTAAACCCGCAAATCAAATGTTTTATTATTATTTTGTGACAGTTAAATTTATCTTCGACGATGCCACCTGAGCGCAAGGACTCTTATTGCTCGTCCACGTGAAGAGAAATAATCCTTCGTTGAATGTGCACGCGCCTTGCCAGGTGACAATGCAGAGTCTTGCGTGGTTTGATGTACGTTGAACCATTGTTATTGACACGCATTATCCGACGTTGCTAAGGCGAAAAGAAGTGAATCAGGTGGTACTTGAGCGAAACGAGCCAATAAATGACAACCTTATAGAGTGAGAGAGAACAAGAGAAAGACTTGATCGCACTTAATACGGGTGCGGAGATTCGGCTTGATATTGAATATTTGTTGGAACACGTTTAAAAGCGAAGTAGCTCCTCATCATGGGATGACACGTGTGTATAAGGACTAAGACTGTAGAACGTGCCTCTTCCAGTCGAAGTAACTTTTAGGAATGAACGGATGAGGGTGGACGGTAGCAATGTCACGTTGTGTAACGGCAGACTTAGATTCACGAGGTCTGTGTCACGCTTTTCGTCGGGACACGAACAGAAACCAAGCAAAGTGTCAAATGCATCTCACTGGAAAAGAGGAGGAGGAAGAGATACGGATGATTGAATTTTCAAATAATTTCGCGTCCGTGACGAGGGACGTCGAACTTGGTTGGTTCGATTGAGCAGTTTGAGCACCGATTCGGAATTCCTGTGTCCCCTTCTCTTTGTTTCTCTCTGTATTTTTATATGTTTATATATTATTACACATATGCATCGACAATTTTCGGTTTCCACATCTTAATTAACAACATGCATCCTTATCATTCCATCCATGAACGAAATTATTCATTTACCTACCACTAATTGGTTTTTATTCACTTTCACAATATTCTATCATCCCATTTTTTACAAAAGTCCAATAGGTTAAGACACAACTCGTACATCCAAATCGCTGCGCCCTGACCATCTGCAACTATAAAAAAATCGGCTATGGCTTTGGGCTGAATTTCTGTCGTTTGTTGAAACTTTGTGTTTCCTACTGTTTTCAACATACCACGATGGAATTTGGTATGTCACTAATAAGGTCATAGACGTATTCTTAAACACTAACCAATATTTTGAAATCGTTTTCCACAAGTATTTTCAACGACCATTAAGGTTAAGCTCAATAATAATTCACTTCGAAACACCACTACAACATTGTAATGGGATTCAACATGATGTTCAAACTAATTTTTTTATTATTAAAAACGATTTTGTATATAAAATAATTTCTTGTTGAAGATACATTTTTAACTAACCATGTCAAGAGCAACATTTTATCCAACATCTCCACTATTTAATATTATATTAACTGTTAAGGCGGAAACTAACATCACGGGTATTAAGGCTATCGGGTAATAAAGATAGCCTCGGTTTTTCCATACATCCTAATAGTTATATATTTTTTGTTTGTTTATAAAACGGCAGTACAATCTATCGTGATATTCCGGGTTTTCAAATATTGTCAAAACTCCTATTTTCCGAATTTTGGGCTCCAAACTTATACTACCGAATAAAGTTTCTATTTACTCATTAGTAATTATAACCCCTTTCGCCCAACCGTTCACGCAGCACATTTAAAATTGTTAACAAATATCCTCATTCACAGCATTTTTTCTGCCAATTAATTGTCACGTGTTTGTGTCAAAAACTGATGTTCTTGACTGACGACTGATGATTCTGTTAACCTTTCAGAATTCGAGGACGGATATACGCGACGCTTGAATGATCGCGGGCAGGACTTACTCGTAGTTACTATTTTTGCGGCATTGCGTACACCGACGAATTACAACACAAATAAAATGAGGACAATCGGACTGCAGTTTCAATATTTGAATAACTTTTGTATCATTGCTCTGCAGCGTTGTAATCTGAGCTACAAAGACTTTAAACATTTTCTTGGACATTTTTTTCGCTTTTTGACGTTTTTGTAAAACTCAAAATAATAACTGAATACAACCAAGGAACAAACGAACCCAATAAATATGCCATAGCAATGCAGATAAGGTGTGGAATATTTTCTCATTACCCGGTCCTGGATTCCTGCAAAAGTATTATTTTGACTCCCAAACTGTTAGCAACCTTTATAAATAGGGTATTGTCATATTGTAAAGTACCAATCACTACCGTCGGGGATCCTTTTTTCAAATTACCCAGTAGATTTCTCACGCTTCCAATATAGATAGCAATTATTCAATTGGCCACTACTGTAGCGTCTACTGCGTAGGAAGATTTGTCATTTTTATGCTGGATCATATAAAGTGGCATTTGTATGGATACACGGAGGGGAGGGTCATACGCAAGCACACACACATGGGGCAATGATCTCACAGATAGTCAACGAATATTTAGCCTATAGCAATCCCGCTTTAAATTTTTCACCTAAGTAGTTCATATTTCAAACAGATACTCCTCCTTCGGCTTTCAAGAGGGAACGAGGTGTCAATTTTATTTGGTCCTATATATCAGTAGTTAGGTGAATAAATTTTACTAGCTGAAATACCTTGTACTATTGCAAGACATTTTAGTTTGTCAGTCGTTAGCTCGGTCGATACATCGCTTGTCCTTAAAAATTCGAATAATTTTAGAAAGCAATGGTCCACCGAGTGAGGGTCGGGGGCCCCTGCACCCCCCCCCCCCCCGTCATCGTTGAAACTAGTATGAGCTGCCGTCCCTCAGCCTCGGTCCTGAGTATGCGGGTGATATAAAAAAAACATCTCGTTATTCAACTTACCGGAATCTCGTTATTTGACGCAGGTGACATAAAAAAAATCTCGCCATTTAATTTACCGGAAATACCCGAGAAAGTATGCATTTTACGTGCATTACATTTTTTTAATAATTCAGAATCAAAGAGCAGGATAATGGTAAAAAACTCAAATCCGGAAATATAATTAAATTTTTTTATCCAAATTAAAATCGTGCAAGTAAGAAATTTAATATAAACTACTAACATTTATTCGTAAGCTTGAAGATACTATATACACGTATATAGATAATATTTTATCATAGATGAAAAAAAAACCGATTTAGGCCGATTTGCCGGAAAAAAATGGAAAACCATTTCCTCTTTGATTATAGGACATATTTAATTGAGTACCTCTTGACAGTGAAGTTTAAAGATTGGTAACTGGATTAAAAGAATGATAAAAAAATCGTTATTTTTTTAAGATACTGCTAAAGTTTGATATTAATGTTAAGATGAACATATGATTGAAGCTTCATATTTTATGTGTGTTACGTGACTGTCGACTATTTTGTAGATTTGTATTCTTCTTAAAGATGATCGTGAGCAAAACCAATCTCTGGTCATCCCCTCCTCCCCCGGCTCCCCCGACAGAAAGTGGGAGTTGTAATTCTTCTTTCCGATCAATTCAATAAAAGCCTATTCTCGAACTTCTCTGGAAGCCCGGATTAAAAAATTTGCTAAAAGGATATCGAGATATACACAAAACCCAAGCTGCATTTAAATAAATATATATAAATAGACACAGTTGACTGCGATGACAAGCGAAAAAGATCGCAGCAAACGTCAAAAGTTATATATACTGCTGCAGGAAATCTACCTCGAATCGTTCCATATTACCCACAGTTACGTAGCAATTGATACATCCTCAATCCATATGTGTGTGCGCGTGTGCAAGTGTGTGGGCGCGCTTACTCACGCGCGCACACTGTATCCATACGTATATACGTATATTTATGTATATATGTAAATAGATGAGGCAAGAGAGGGGAGAATATCGGAATAGAACGCTGCTAATCGTGGAGTTTCACGTGGTGGGATATAGGCGCAGGCGTAGGATCGCGAGGGTATATAAGAGTGTGTATCAACCCCCTCCGACTCAGTAGACATCCGGTAAACCAGGCGGTTGACGAGTCAAATCAAAAGCACCGATGGGCCGAAAGTTCTCGTGAAGAAGCTTCCTAAAAAGACGCTTAAAATTCACAAAGTTAACTAAACCACGATAATAGCAAACGAGTTTGTGAGACATCACGTATTTGCGCTTGTCAAGTTTACTTGAAAATCCGTTTGATAAAAATCGCACAAAAGATCTCAATAAAATTGATTTTCATCTCGATACACTACCAGATTCGACCTAATTTCAGTCGAATTAAGTGCGAATTGAAGTGGAAAAACGTTTCACGCTGTAAGCACAGCTTTTTCCGTGTTTCGGTGAATGAAAAGCGCAAAACAACTCCAAGAACGTTCGACGTCTTTTGCTCAACTCGATCGCAGCTCGGTGGTCAAAAAACCAGCTGCTTCCTATAGACTCCCTTTCGAGGAGTATAATCGCGGGAGTTACAGCAACCGCGATCGGGATGGAGAAATCGACGAGGCTAACGGACTCAACGATGCATCGCCGTAAGCGCGTCGTAAGCCAAAGTCGTCTGATCTACGTCGACGACGAGTCGAGCACTGACAGCGGATGCAGCAGCCGCGGCAGCAGCGAAAGCAACGAGAGGCTCTCGAGGCGCGGAAGTGCTGATCGTCTCTGCGAAACAAACGTTGATACGAGCGGTGATCGTTATCTTCATCGTTTGAGGGGTCACGAGCATCGCTGCTCCACAACACGATCTCAAGAGAGATTGACATCGGGAACGAGTTGCGCCAATTTAAGAAGCAGCCGATCGAAGTCATCGAGATCATGGAGTCCATGCCAGGAGAGAGGAAACAATCGTCACAATCATCACCATCATCACTACAGCCATCATCATCATCACCACCACCATCATCATCACCGTCATCACAGCCGGGACTCGCCATCTCACTCGTCGAGTCCTTCGGACGCCCAGAGCAGCGACAGTGATTCCCTCAAGAAACCGTCCAAGACCGAGGTCATCAGAAGAGCTCTTCAATGTCTCAAGATCGCCATGTGGCAGGAAAATCGTAATAATCAGAACAACGGAAGTGACGGCAGTTCCGGTGATAGTGTTGCAAACAATATTGGCAGCCACGGCAATCCCAAAGAAAAAAAACAAACGAAAAAAAGTCCGAAGAGAATACTTCGCGATCCGGTATCCTACACGTACGTGAGAGGATTGTCCGGATTGCCTACTCAGAGAGTACCGAGGAATCCCATACAACAGGCCGTTGCACCGTGCTCGTGCCACGAAACCATTGGACTTTATCGATAAGAATACTATCTCGTTGCGAATTATGGTTTTCCTCTTTTTTTTTAACACTATTTTGGCTCGGTCCTGGCAACTTGAGGTCAGAGATTTCGGATTTTCACGAGCATGAGCATCGCGAATTGCCCTTTAACGTCATGGTTGTACGTTCGATACAATTTTGTTGAATCATCTCTTCGGTTCGTGTCGATTCGAGATGAATCGCAAAAAAAAGTTTCATTTCCAACCACAATTTTATAGAAAATACGATAGAGATAATGCAATATGATTAGGTCAGTTTTTTTTATGACAAATCGATATTGAGAAATCCTTTAACTTTAAATATAAATGAGAGATTGGGATTTCGAAACGACGCACGATTATTATATTATATCGTAGTTGAGAAGCAACTATAAAGTGCTCAATATTGGCCCCTGTACTCTTCGATGACGCTCAAGCTACACACACATAAGCACACACACACGCACACATATATATTTCAGGGCTTCGCATACGCGACGATTATCACCCTGTACATTCATCAAGCATACATAATATTATATCACGATGACGTTTACAAGAAACAATAGTTTTGGTCACAATGATCGACCAATCAAA